>JABMCL010001506.1:337500-347500 GCA_018857735.1 Alviniconcha marisindica | reverse complement strand
ATACAATGTATTTATAATCTTCGCTGTGTGAGCAAAAGACAGTCCAACTCACCATGAGCAAAGATTGTAAATACAATGTATTTATAATCTTCGCTATGTGAGCAAAAGACAGTCCAACTCACCATGAGCAAAGATTGTAAATACAATGTATTTATAATCTTCGCTATGTGAGCAAAAGACAGTCCAACTCACCATGAGCAAAGATTGTAAATACAATGTATTTATAATCTTCGCTATGAGAGCAAAAGACAGTCCAACTCACCATGAGCAAAGATTGTAAATACAATGTATTTATAATCTTCGCTATGTGAGCAAAAGACAGTCCAACTCACCATGAGCAAAGATTGTAAATACAATGTATTTATAATCTTCGCTATGTGAGCAAAAGACAGTCCAACCACCAGAATGATCCTGCGTACGATGGGCAGCGATGAGAGCCGTTTTAATGTTTCACTAACAGTGAGGGCCAACGTCACAAGACAGTGTCCACAAGCATTTTTTTAAAAAAAAAAAAAAAAAAAAGAGAAAGGAGACCATGAGCAAAGATTGTAAAAATACAAGGTATTTATAATCTTCGCTATGGGAGCCCATCTCCACCTCCCTCTTCAGGCTCCTCCTGGGCTCTGCTTCGGTCGGAGTGAGTGTTCTGCCAGCGAGTTGTTGGTTGGTTGAGCGTTGCTTTACGTCCACAGAAACCGTAGGCTTATTGGGGACGAGGACGGCCCCCTCGACTTCCACACAGCTCCTGAGCTCTGACCGAGTTGTCCGGTAGCGACGGCAGGTATAGATTTGTCACGCACGGTCAGGCAGTGCGCACGCGTGAGTCCTGTGACCAAAGGGAGTGCTATAGAATAACGGGCCGCAGGTGGGCAATAAAGTGGTCAAGACGAACCCTGTTCAGCAACTATTTCTAAACTGTCTTTTTCACAGCCGTGCCTATTCCCCCGTCCGGCGTGCGTGCGTGCGTGTGTGCGTGTGTGCGTGTGTGTGTGTGTGTGTGTGTGTGTGTGTGTGTGTGTGTGTGTGTTGGGGTTTTGTGTGTGTGTGTGTGTGTGTTGTGTGTGTGTGTGTGTTGTGTGTGTGTTGTGTTTTGTGTGTTGTGTTTGGGGTTGTGTGTGTGTGTGTGTGTGTGTGTGTGTGTGTGTGTGTTGTGTGTGTGTGTGGTGTGTGTGTTTTGTGTGTGTGTGTGTGTGTGTGTGTGTGTGTGTGTGTGTGTGGTGTGTGTGTTGTGTTGTGTGTGTGTGTGTGTGTGTGTGTGTGTGTGTGTGTGTGTGTTGTGTGTGTGTGGGTTGTGTGGTGTGTGTGTGGGGTGTGTGTGTGTGTGTGTGTGTGTGTGTGTGTGTGTGTGTGTGTGTGTGTGTGTGTTGTTAGGTGGTGGGGCGGGGGGGGGGGGTAGAGGGGAGAAATCCTAACCTACACTGCCACCACAGATGACCCCGGTTACGATGGGCAGCGATGAGAGCCGTTTAGGTGTTTCGACTAACAAATGAAGGCCACAACGATCACAAGCAGGTGTCTAGCAACATTTTGGTTTTTTTAAAGGAACGGAGAACCGAAGCGGGAAACCGAACGAGATCTTGCTGCTTACGAACTATATGACGTACCGCCAGCCCAAACCGGTATGGGAGCACTGAAGCCGTTTTAATGTTTCAAAAGTGAGGGCAGTGGTGTGTTTTTTTTGGAAAGGAGGGGGGGGTGCGTCGTGTCGTGTGCAGATGGTGTGGTGCGTGCAGGGTGTGTGTGTGTGTGTGTGTGTGTGTGTGTGTGTGTGTGTGTGTGTGTGTGTGTGTGTGTGTGTGTGTGTGTGTGTGTGTGTGTGTGTGTGTGTGTGTGTGTGCGAGTACAACAGGTAAATTCAGCGACGCGCTATTAACAATAAAGCCAGCACGGTCTCCCAGCACAACACGTCTGTGTGTGCAGCGGAACATACCAACGAACCAACCCCAGTGCCACACGGATCAAAGCCCTGCCTATCTCAACCACACGGCTAGATTTCCACAAGCAATCTCGCAGTCTACCCCTCACCCTGTTAAACCAAGCGTAAATATTGTGCTGTTGCGCTGTGTGGGACGCTTTGTCACAAGGTTGTCAGTAGACGACGGCATGAGTCGAGCTTTGATTGTTCGGAATGCCATCGATCACTCGCGTAAAAAAAAAAACGTACTCAGGTATATAAAGGGAGAACTGAGAGCGGATTTGAACGTACATATTGCTAATATGCAGATACGCCTTATGAGATATCGGCGCCTGGCACCAAAGCTAAAGTAGTCGTATCTTCCTATAAAATGTGTAATGTTGTGTTGTCAGTGTTGTGTCGTCGCTGGCGTTGCTGTTGTGGTCGTGGTGTAGTGAGTGAATGTCTGTACGTACGTATTTATATCGTATATGATGATTTTATTTGTAGTTTTAAACTGAAGGATCCCATTCAACGCACGCTCGTTCGCTCACACGCACGCACGGACACACGCACAGAGATACACACAGACACAGACAGACAGACAGACAGACAGACAGACAGACAGACAGACAGACAGACACACACACACACACACACACACACACACACACACACACACACACACACACACACACACACACCACACACACACACACACAACACACAAACAACACACACACACACACACACACACACACACACACACACACACACACACACACACACACACACACACACACACACCACTTGGTAATAAAAGAAAAGAAAGAAAAAGAGAACAATTCACTGTTTCCAAACAACGACCGTGGTTCCTGTGCTACGCATTACCTACAAGCTCGGAGAGAACAGGTCTCGTTGTAGTATCATAGCTTCGGGTGAAATGGGAATTGCCTCCACAGTGTGTCCTTCGTCCTAATCCGATAATTCCGTAGCTGGCCAGCTAATCCGATCCCGGCAGACTGAGACTGACCAAAGCACACCAAACTTCACTGGGCTGTGCAAGTCTCTTTAGGCTGTACTTTGTTTGGCTTGTTCCAAGACTGCAAGGCGGAAATGTTAACAGAGGAAAAAGAAACGAGAGAGAGAGAGAGAGAGAGAGAGAGAGAGAGAGAGAGAGAGAGAGAGAGAGAGAGAGAGAGAGAGAGAGAGAGAGAGAGAGAGAGAGAGAGAGAGAGAGAACTGCGCTTATGCGTTTCATTTTCTGTGTGGCAAAATATCACTGTTTGTAGCGTATGTGGCAGGGTATTGATCGTTTAAATTAATACTAGCCACTCTAGCCACTGTTCTTGTGTGTACAAGACACTTCAGCCACCTACTATGCTAAAGTACAAGACACTTCAGCCACCTACTATGCTAAAGTACAAGACACTTCAGCCACCTACTATGCTAAAGTACAAGACACTTCAGCCACCTACTATGCTAAAGTACAAGACACTTCAGCCACCTACTATGCTAAAGTACAAGACACTTCAGCCACCTACTATGCTAAAGTACAAGACACTTCAGCCACCTACTATGCTAAAGTACAAGACACTTCAGCCACCTACTATGCTAAAGCACAAGACACTTCAGCCACCTACTATGCTAAAGTACAAGACACTTCAGCCACCTACTATGCTAAAGTACAAGACACTTCAGCCACCTACTATGCTAAAGTACAAGACACTTCAGCCACCTACTATGCTAAAGTACAAGACACTTCAGCCACCTACTATGCTAAAGTACAAGACACTTCAGCCACCTACTATGCTAAAGTACAAGACACTTCAGCCACCTACTATGCTAAAGTACAAGACACTTCAGCCACCTACTATGCTAAAGTACAAGACACTTCAGCCACCTACTATGCTAAAGTACAAGACACTTCAGCCACCTACTATGCTAAAGCACGCCAGCCATTGTTTGCAGTGTGACACAGACGCGCCAACATTTTTACACTTTGATAACTTATACGTCATGTTAGACTCAAGATACACTGCATATAGAACAGACGACATCTCTAAAGGTTATACACCCAAGACAATTACGAGTGCAAAATAGGTAAGTTTAATTTCCGAGAAGAAACACTTGGGTTAAGCACAAGTCTTATAATAAGACTTGTAAGACAGTAGAATAAATGCGACATAGTGTTTACCCTGTTTACCCAATGGGACCAAACAACACCTCTTCCTTGCGCAAATATAATTATTACCATTAAAACTATTCACTGCAACTACAAACTGCTGCTGTGTTTTTACGCCCAAAGAAATTGATATTAAGGAATGCAAGGCGATATAACTTTAGTACATAAGTTAACTAAATTAGAGAGAATTCTTTGTTACATCCGAGTCGGGTAGGCTGTTCAGGGTGCATGTGTTATTTAGTGATCACTGGACATAAGACGTAACTTCCAATATGATTGTTTTGCGGTATTGTTGAAAGAAATGGCCGCGCTGAGAACATGGTTTGAAGAGATTGCCGGTATGTTAGGCACTGATACTAGACTGCTGATTACACCCAAAAAGTGAGTTACCTGCAACCTATACTTCATTTTGTTGTTGTTGTTGAAAATCTGCACATTGTGCACGCGAAGAAGAAGAAGAAGAAGAAGAAGAAGAAGAAGAAGAAGAAGAAGAAGAAGAAGAAGAAGAAGAAGAAGAAGAAGAAGAAAAAGAAGAAGTAAGGGGAATAAAGTGAGAAGAAGAAAAAAAGTTTTCTGTGTTGTGAAGGAAACATGCGGGTAGTGATCCTCACGTCACGAAATGCCGAAAAATGGCAACTTCCAAATCTGAGATCACAACAAGCTATTCTGGAAGAAGGATTCATTGCCATAGAACAACAAAGAGAATGATGATGATGATGTGGGGCTTCATGTCCTCGGATGTCGGGTTGAACAAAGAGAAGGTAGGTAGGTAGTGTGGCTTAATGTCCTCAGATGTCAGTTGACATATTAGGGACAAGCTGAGACCAATGCCGAAGCATGGTTCAATATAGCTTTACGTCCACGGAAGCCAGAAGGCTCGTTAGGACGGACAGCCTAGGACGGCCACCTCGACTCTCACACAGCTCCTGAACAAAGAGAATTCGAATAGACTGCTTTTATAGCTCCTTTCATAGAGATCAGCCCAGGTGTCTCTTGCGTTTGAGACGACGGGACACTGTGAGTGCCTCAGCCTTCGTGGCTGCCTGAAAGGCGGCCAAGGAGATCACAACGGTTCAGTGTTATCTGCAGTCGTAGTGGCAGGAGAATCAGATTACGATCCGTGTGATCTTCTCTCATCAATCACGCAAGTCATGGTCGGTTAGCAATCTATGAGAGAGATCCGTTGCTGCGTAGGACAGAGAAATCACGATATATGTGATATACGCTCTCTTCAAAGGGGTCGCTGTTTATTGGTGGAGTTTTTGTTGTTTGTTTTCTTGTAGTTTTTTGTCCCTTGCGGGAAATTCGGGTGGCCTTACCTGGGTAAGGCACAGCAGACGCAGGAGCAGCGCTATATACCCATTCATATCAGTGTGTGTGGTATTTTCGTGTGTCCAAACAATGGTATGGCTCCCAGTGTTTGGGATTTTTAACGTGCGCGTAGATGTTGATGCATGCGATTGCACACGGGGGCTGTACGGATACAGTAAGAGAGTCTGCATTGAAAGTTGACTCTATGAGAAAAATCCCTTGCCACACTGGGGACACGAACCCGCGTCAGCGTTGCGCCTGGTTTTCAGTTGAACGCTCTACCACCGAACTACCCCCCCCCACCCCCCTCCCCTCTCCGCCCTTCCCATAGAATCTACGAAAGAGAGAGAACTGCCTTGCTGCTCTTCGTAGGCCTATGTGTAGTAGCAGAAGACCACAGTCCCTGTGAGCCTCACCAAGACAGTCGTTTCTTTGCAGAGGCTATCAGTTTGTACAATGTGTGTGCGTGCGTACGTGCGTGCGTGCGTGCGTGCGTGCGTGCGCGCGCGCGCACGAGTGTGAGTGTGTATGCATCTTGTACATAGTTACGCTTGAACCCTTGTTGACATTTGCATTATGTCTTAGCTTTTGTGAGACTACGAGGTCGATGTATGTGTGTTATGTTTGTTCAGCTACTTTGAGCCGCTGGGTAGGCGCTTTACAAATTTTCATATAAAATCATTATTATCAAAATGATCCTGCATTGAAATGAGCAGCGATGCGAGCCGTTTCGTTGTATCGGTACCTGCGGAGGTGGTGGGAGGGGGAGGGGGGGGGGGGGGCAAAGTCACAAACCACATCTCTATGGGTTTTTGACTGGCTGCCTTCCCATGGCTGACAATCAGGTTTAGCATATACCTTACTCGTGTTCGCGCAATCGTATCGTGAAAAGACACGGTGTAGATTTGTGTTGGCAGTATTCTTTTCTTCTCTGTGACCGCCGGAGAGCTGACAAGTCAGATTTTCTGCATGGTAGGTTCACGACGGGTCTCTTTATTTCGGTGATTGAAACACGTGCAAGGCCTTCGCGCTATTGTAGGTTGCCATAGCACTGTCGATCAGGGGGCGCAACCGGACAATAGGAGCCGATTTTTACGGGAGTTTAATGATGCCACAACACGAGGCTGGCGTGGTTATGTTTCCTTTTTCGTGTTCTCGTCTTTTTTTCTTTCTCTCTAGATTCCAGTTTCGGTACTAGCGCTCTCGATGACTTCATGTGTTGCACCGATGTATAGCTACATAATTGGCTTCAGTTTTGTGTATACTTTAATTTGTTTCCACTTTTTCTAGGGGATTAATAAAAATGAATAAAACAAAAAGAAAAGAAAAGAAAAAAACTGCCTCATGAGACCAACAATAATAGAAACTACTACTACTACTACTACTACTACTACTACTACTACTACTACTACTACTACTACTGACGTAGATTTCCATCAAGTAGTATCTCCATTTATTTAGCTGGGTAGAGGAATCCACACTATTTACAACCGAAAAACAAACAAACAAAAACAACGCTCACAGATGTTTAACCGTCGATGAGTGATTAAAGCAACTGATGGAGCAAATCATTAAGAAACAAGCAACAGACTGGAAGAACAAATTCACCAGCGAACCAACCAATATTACAAACAACTAGTCAACTGATAGCAAATAAACACACACACACACACACACACACACACACACACACACACACACACACACACACACACACACACACACACACACACACACACACACACACACACACACGCAACCACACACACATTTCTCTCTCTCTCTCTCTCCTCTCTCTCTCTCTCTCTCTCTCTCTCTCTCTCTCTCTCTCTCTCTCTCTACCTTTTGAGTATTTTGATCTCAAATAAATAGAAATGAAATCAATCAGTCAAGTCGTAAATTAAACTTACCTTACCGCGTGGCTTGCTCATGCTGGAACGACCGACTGTCAGTCGTCTGCAAGTCTGCTTCGCAACGCGCACACTGTGTGTAATCCAACAAGTGGTTCAGCTGTCGTCTGCTCCTAAGCCTAATCTGACAACGATACTTTGACGTCTGCTACGGAATCATAGGTGTCGCTCTACACGCTCCACTGCCGGGTGCATGGTTTTGACTCGGCGAGGTAAACAACAGTCTTTGGTTCGTACCTCAGGTACTGTACACTGGTGCCTTCATCTTTTAGGAATCCGAACTGGTTTTAGCACAGCTGAATCTCCCTCATCAAATTACAGTAAATCCAAGTAAAATGGACAGAAAAGGTTTGTCTTATGCGAGTTAGTTAGTTCTTGGATTTTAACGTTCTGTCAACCGCAATCCAGGACGATCGATAGATAAAAACAAAACAACAACAACAACCTGAAACAATGATGACTGATACCGTTGTAAAAAAGAATTTAAAAAAAGAAAAGAAGGCCAAGCACACAAACGCTTAAAAAGAACGTTAATTTAATAACACAATACAAAAGCATGTGTGAATTCGGGGCTAGCCCCTTTTTTTCAAAGCCACAAAACAACAGTTAGGCGGTGAAAAATTAAAATATTGTACTTATCCGGACACACACACACACACACACACACACACACACACACACACACCACACACACACACACACACACACACACACACATACACACACACACATACACACACACACACACAACACCACACACACACACACACACACACACACACACACACACACAACACACACACACACCACACACACACACACACACACACACAACACACACACACACGCACGCGGCACACACACACACACACACACAACACAACACACACACACACACACACACACACACACACACACGCACGCACGCACGCACGCACGCACGCACGCACGCACGCACGCACGCACGCACGCACGCACGCACGCACGCACGCACGCACGCACGCACCACGCACGCACGCACACACACACCCACGCGCGCGCGCACGCTCGCACGCACGCACGCACGCACACACACACACACACACACACACACACACACACACGCACACGTACGCATGCGCGCACGCACAGTATTACATTCAAAGAGAGGAAATAATTATGTCTGAGGGACAGGGATAAAGGATTAAACGCTTTTCTGAAACATGAGATTTTAAGGCCTCTATAAATGACCTTTAATACTCAGAAACATTAAATTTACTAACAACACTGTGCCAGCCTAAAATGTCCCAATCACTCCAAATGTCTATCATCTATCATCCTATTGTCATTAGTAAATCTGATTGTGCCAAAAAGGAAGAATACAATTATACACTTTCACATTGGTTGAGCAAAACGTAAAGGGGCAATATATTGACATTTGATCGAAAACTGGTCGGAAGTAGTTCTGTCACACTTAAAATTGAGTGAAACGTAAAATTCTCAGTATGAACAAAAGTTCATACTGAGAATTTTACGTTTCACTCAATTTTCGTTGTACTCGACATCTCCCGGTAAGACTTCAGATGGTACTGACCCTAACAGGGATTCCAGCCAAGTGATCCAGGGTTCAGTCTCTGAATAAATCGGCTACACAGTCTTCTCGTTTTACCATACAACACCCGCGGCAAGTGGTCCTTTTTAACCACCCGTGTTAAATGTCACTTAAACTCTGGTCGTCAAAATCCCGAGACTGTTTTCCTACGTCTGAGAGGACCAAAACTGAACTGCTACCGTACTGTACCGTACCGTACCGTACTTGAGGTACGACACAGAGAGCGCTATTTGCGGGCCTGTATATATTAATCTGCCCAGAGACCATGCCCACTGAGGTAAGCATGACTACACACGATTGATATCGGGTGAGGCATAGGCGCTTGTACAAAGTTCAGTCAGTAGTGTCATAAAGGTGTTTGATATACAGCCGCATGCTTTCATTAAAAAGACAGACAGACAGACAGACACACACACACACACACACACACACACACACGCACGCAGGCACGCACACGCACGCATGCACGCACTCACTGGGACAGACTGAGAGAGACAGAGAACTCGAACTCGAGCTCTAAAACTTTATTTTACAAGGATTGTAGTTTCGGTTCAGTCAAAAAGCCGTCTAACAACTAGTCCTTGCGAAGCTACTGATAAGTAAATATAAAATTACAGGCATCATTTGTATACATATAGGCATGAATGAGTGAGTGAAATTTGATACATGAGAATTTCCACACAAAACATAGCGTGTTCACAGCGCCAGATGTACACACATGCAGTTATACAACCAGTAAATAAGGCAGTAGAACATCTGATCAATTCAACACCAGTATTGGGGGGGGGGGGGGGGGGGGGGGGGGGGGGGGGGGGGGGGGGGGGGGGGGGGGGGGAGCAGTCAATGTTATCTTATAAAGAACAGTAAGGGGGGGGGGGGG
Organism: Alviniconcha marisindica; assembly: GCA_018857735.1. Classification (NCBI taxonomy): domain Eukaryota; kingdom Metazoa; phylum Mollusca; class Gastropoda; family Provannidae; genus Alviniconcha; species Alviniconcha marisindica. The sequence goes on along the minus strand of JABMCL010001506.1, from coordinate 337,729 downwards.
GGGGGGGGGGGAAGGGGGGGGGGGGGCACTCTCACAAGCAGTCGGAAGGACTGGGCGGAGTTCTATGGGTGTATCAAAAATAACCAGTCATTGCAATGGCAATCACCCGAAAACCTCAATCTGTCTCTCTCTCCCAAGCAGTATTATGTTACAATCCATCCTATGTAATCCATCCTATGTAACTACTTCAAGGTGTGCACGAAGTTTACGCTTGAAGGAGCTGAGTGAC
>JABMCL010001506.1:327500-332500 GCA_018857735.1 Alviniconcha marisindica | reverse complement strand
CTGCCAAGTAATAAGTGTAAGGACTAGTTTCTAGGTGTTGGTTCATTTGCCATTACTGTCAGAGCCAGACAGCAAGAGTACAACAGTGTCATGTACAACGTCATTGCGTCATGGTGCCACGTAAAAACCCACTCACACATCAACATTTTGAACGACAAAAGAGAAACTAAGGCTGGAGAAAAGTCACGTAAAGATAAAAGATAGGACATGTATACATTCTTCGCGTAAGATAATAAATAAGCGTATCACTTTAACCTTAAAAAACGAAAGAAAAAGAAGAAGAAAAAAAAAGAAAAAAGAAAAGAAGAAAAAAAAAGGAAAAGAAGAAGAAAGGAGGTGTAAATGTGTCAGCTTCTGTGTACTCCCGAGTCATGCAAACTGATGTGATACAAAAGTACAAACAAAACTATTTTCACCGAGCTAACCCCACCGGCATTGAGCTCCTTCACTGTGTGTGTGTGTGTGTGTGTGCGTGCGTGCGTGCGTGCGTGCGTGCGTGTGTGTGAGGAGAGAGAGAGAGAGAGAGAGAGAGAGAGAGAGAGAGAGAGAGAGGAGAGAGAGAGAGAGGGGAAGAGAGAGAGAGAGAGGAGAGAGAGAGAGAGACACACACACCACACCACACACCCACAGCACACACCCCACACCACACACACACACACCCCACCACAAAACACCACACACACACACACACACACACACACACACACCACACACACACACACACACACCACTCTCTCTCTCTCTCTCTTCACACACACACACACACACACACACACACACACACACACACACACCACACACACACCACACACACACACACACACACACACACACACACACACAGATGCAGACACACCCCACCCACTCTATCTCTCTCACACACACTTACACATACACAGACGCACGCACGCTTTCACACACAGGCGCTACACACGTGCACAGACAGACAGACAGACACACACACACAACAGACAGACAGACAGACAGACAGACAGACAGACAGACAGACAGACAGACACACACACACACACGCACGCACGCACACACGCACGCACGCACGCACGCACGCACGCACGCACGCACGCACGCACGCACGCACACACACACACACACACACACACAACACAGTGACTTACACGATGAGTAAAATACTGCCACCACTCAGACCAGAGTCTCTGACGTCGTCATCACCCCCAGAACACCCATTTTTACAGGCACACTTGCTCGTCACCGTCAGCTCCTTTAGGCAAAGAAGGTGGAAGAAACAACATACAGCATGACGTCGAATATTCGTTTCTACACCCTGCTTTGTCCTGCAGTATCTTTTTTCGAAGACGGCAAGAATATAATACAAATCAGGCAACTACTGCCACCTTGTTTACGGTCGAAGGGAGGTCGAAGACAATATCTAACTCAAGCCTTCACCGACATCTCAGAGAAGACGAAAACAACATGGTCGTGAGAGTCATATCATTTAGGCCTCCGTAGATTTAGTCAGTTAATTTAATCCCTAGATTTTAACGTCACGTGAACCAGCACGAGCCTACGTAGAGGAAATGAAAAACAAATTACTTAAAACCTAAAACAAACAAACAACAACAACAACAACAACAATACCCCCCCAAAAAAAAACCCAAACAAAAACAACAAACAAACAAATAACAACAACAAAGTGAAGAGAAGCGAAGAAACTGATCATAAGAAATTATTATTGCGAAAACAGAACAATTACAGTTAAATACACCTAACATCAATGTACGAGAATGCAAATGTGTGGTAACTATCAGCCTGAAAGAATTGATTTCGAGGATTAGAGATCTCTTGTCATCGTTGTTTAGGTCCACCACACCACCGACGACCGTTCAACCAACCAGTAATCGTGCCACCTGGCTGGCTTCTCCACACAGACCAGAGCGTAAGGAGTAGCTGGCTAAGAGTTGAAGAGTTCTCTTTTTAATATCTGCAGTTCTCTCCCCTCCATTAGAATGCTGCTTGATTTGTCTAAATTATAAAGAATGTGCGTGCGTGTGTGCGTGCGCGCGTGTATGTTAGTTTGTGTGCGTGTGTGTGTGTGTGTGCGCAGAGAGAGAGAGATGTGAGAGAGAGAGCGAGAGAGAGAGAGAGAGACGAGAGAGAGAGACGAGAGAGCTAGTACGGACGGGGGGAGGGGAGGAGGAGGAGCGAGGGAGGGGAGTGAGGAGGGAGGGGGAGGCGGGGGGGGGGGGGGGGAAGGGGGGGGGGGGGGGGGGGGGGATGGGGGGGGGGGATAATGTGCGTGTGTGGTCTGCACTATCTACTACCGGGAAGGATGATGTCTCACACACAAAAAGCGGCATTCACAACTTGTCCACATACCATGTCTCGATGCAGGGCGCTGCTATGTTTGGCCTTGGTTGATTGCGTGAGTGTAGCGGTGATGTGCTGAGTTGTTTTACGCTTTCTGGCTCGAGCACTTTTACGGATGTGTCGCTCATAAATCCGGAAGACTCGTTCAACTCATTGTTCAAGCAATCCGGTTCCCGGTAGCTCATAGGATATACATATATACCTGTCTATCCATCAGAATTTTACGATAGGCCCTCCAGGACGTTGTTCAAGGCAAATCTTTATTCCATGTCATGGATCAGGAAGCTTGTGAATAACCGGCAGGGCTGCCATGAAACACAGACACAGACACACAGACACACAGACACACACACAGACACACACAGACACACACAGACACACACACACACACAGACACACACACACACACACACACACACACACACACACACACATACACACACACACACACACACACAACACACACACACACACACACACATACACACACACACACACACACACACACACACACACACACACACACACACACACACACACACACACACACACACACACACCACAACACAACAAAACAAAGCAAAAAACAAACAAAACAAAAACAACATAATAAGTAACTTGGCGTGTCGACCAGTACGGTTATATCAGGACAAGCAACAACAACAACAACCACAGCAGCAGCAGCAGCAGCAGCAGCAGCAGCAGCAGCAGCAGCAGCAACAAAACACGTACAAAACCAACTCACATAAACGGTCTGTGAAGTCTCCCCAGCTGCTGTCATGGACGGTGTGGTGGCGGATTCGTCACACACGTACGTCACATAGCTTTGTCTGCACAACACACAACGCAGGAGACCAGTACATATGCTCGTTTAGTTCTTTCCGTTGTGAGAACGCAGCGTCCGGGAGCCATTTCATAAACCTGGATCTCACGTGCACCACATCATACCTAAGGGTCAGGTGTCACGTCCGGTTACAACCCAGCGGCAACAGCTAAAAACAAAACTGTACCTACCGTTGTTTGAAGAACAGGTCACTCCAGGTGCATTGTGGTCTACAGACGGTACCCGGGAAGGGGCAGATTTTTTTTTTTGAGTGTTTGTGTGCTCTTGACATAGATTCGCCAAGACGCTGCGCTGTGTACTTGTTACTACATCCCAAGTCCACTAATTAAGGCATAGCAACAGTGCGAGATGTGGTGGATCCCGAACAAAACCTTTAGAAAAAAAGGTAATAACACGCGTTCATTGATGGCGAGAGGTATCAGCTGCAATCAAATACATTCATTTGAACGATGGAATCAGACTCAGATCACCGTGCACTCCAGCAGCCAACACAATACAACATGGTGGTCACACCAAAAGTTTGTGGTACCGTAACTCTGGGAGGCCGAGCTCATGGAGCTAGCTGTGCGCGAGGAATTTTCTGTACGAAATGAGTGATAATCATCTGAACAGGTGAACATGTGAAAAATGGTCCACATCTGAAATTCATTCTGTCTGTATAAAAAGACACGCGCGCGCGGGCGCGCGCGCGCGCGCATAGATAGACAGGCAGACAGACAGACACACACACACATAAGCACACGCAGAGGCACACACACACACACACACACACACACACACACACACACACACACACACACACACACACACACACACACACACACACACACACACACACTCACATACACACTCACTCATACAGGCACACACACAGAGGCACACTCACAGAGCACACACACAACACACACACACACACACACACCACACACACACACACACACACACACACACCACACACACCACGCACACATACACGCACGCACGCACGCACGCACGCACACACACAAAGCCACACACACACACACACACACACACACACACACACACACACACACACCACACACACACCTAGTGGAGAAAGATTAACTGTCGGGGCTGAATATAAGGCTGTAACCGAACAAACACCCCAGCGTGTCCGAACAACCATTCAGGTCAACGTGTCCAAAGAACAACATTCACCCCAACGTGTTTACAGAAAACATTCACTTCAACGGGTCCTTCGAGATCATACACCTCAATGTGTTCATCAAAAACTGTTCACCCCAACGTGTCCGCACAAGACCACTCACCCGAACGTGTCCGGACAGGACCAATCACCCCAATCTGTCCGGACAAGACCACTCACCCCAACGTGTCCCTACAAGACCACTCACCCCAACGTGTCCGGACAAGACCACTCACCCCAATCTGTCCGGACAAGACCACTCACCCCAACGTGTCCGGACAAGACCAATCATCCCCAACATGTCCGGACAAGACCACTCACCCCAACGTGTCCGGACAAGACCAATCACCCCCAACGTGTCCGGACAAGACCACTCACCCACCCCAATCTGTCGGACAAGGCCAATCACCCCCAACGTGTCCTGGCAAAACCAATCACCTCAGCGTGTCCGGACAAGAGCATCATTCACCTCAACGTTTCGCCACCAGATAATTTACCTCAACGTGGCCGCACAAGACCGTTCACCTCAACGTGTCCGTACAAGACCACTAACCCCAACGTGTCCGCACAAGACCACTAACCCCAACGTGTCCGCACAAGACCACTAACCCCAACGTGTCCGCACAAGACCACTCACTCCAACCT
>JABMCL010001506.1:295000-322500 GCA_018857735.1 Alviniconcha marisindica | reverse complement strand
AGCTTATGGCACTCAAACTCGTGATCCACCAATCTGTAATACAATGAGCTTATGGCACTCAAACTCGTGATCCACCAATCTGTAATACAACGAGCTTATGGCACTCAAACTCGTGATCCACCAATCTGTAATACAACGAGCTTATGGCACTCAAACTCGTGATCCACCAATCTGTAATACAACGAGCTTATGGCACTCAAACTCGTGATCCACCAATCTGTAATACAACGAGCTTATGGCACTCAAACTCGTGATCCACCAATCTGTAATACAACGAGCTTATGGCACTCAAACTCGTGATCCACCAATCTGTAATACAACGAGCTTATGGCACTCAAACTCGTGATCCACCAATCTGTAATACAACGAGCTTATGGCACTCAAACTCGTGATCCACCAATCTGTAATACAATGAGCGCTCAGGGCCGGCGTTGATGAGCGCATGATAAATGTACATTATTATTATTTATTTATTATTATTAATGGTGAGAAATTTGGTTGTGTCTGCGTGAATCTGTATGATCGACAACAGTATGTCTTCGGGGACATCATTGTAGCAGTCATCTAACGAATCATTGGTAGCGCACGGCTGCCTTTGTTTGTTTTAATTGCGCCATATGCATCTAATGTGGTTTACTGGTGTTCTGCAATATCGTTCTTTTAGGACTGCCCTCCAGACCGACTGCTTCCTTACAGACTGAATATGTATTCTATTCTGTATAGGGTCTAATGTGTGCGTGATAATGTCATAGCCGAGTGAGTCTGTGTGTGTGTCTGTGTATGATTTGGATGATGATGATCGAGTCGGTCGACGCCGACCTAGCGCCGGCTCCATTGTTCATACAGATTTAATAAATATCATCAGCGAGGACGAACAGTGTACAAAAGGAGGAGATATGCTAGAACGGGTATATTGTGAGCCGGTTTGGCCTAGCGGTAAGGCGTTAGGCTGGTAAGCGGAAGGACCTCGGTTCGATACCGCTTCGGCTCTCCTTTCTCTTCAAAAAGGTTGTGGTTTGTCACTGGACACTGTTTTGTGACTTTGTCCATCACTTCCTACCGAAACATTAAAATGGCTCTCATGCTCCCATCTTAATGCAGGAATCATTCTGGTGGTGACAGTTAGCGATAGGTATATAATCTCCCTCTCCCCCCACCTCCATACCCCCTCCCCCCTTCTCCCCGTCCCTAATAAGCCTTATGGTTTCTGTGGACGTTAAGTACCATGTTTACTTACTTAGAACGGGTACGATACACCTACACAGGTCACGTATGCATGGCAGACAAGTAGCAACGCATGGCGCCCATGATGATGATGATGAAGTGATGCTTAATGTCCTCAGATGTCAGTTGACATATTAGGGACAAGTTGTGACCAATGCCGAAGCACGGTGCAATAATTTTTTTACGTCCACGGAAACCAGAAGGCTCGTTAGGACGGACAGCCCAGGACGGCCACCTCGACTCTCACACAGCTCCTGAACTATGCATGGCGCCCATCGTGAAAGGCCGCGTTATATATCATACGGGAAGAGACACTAAAAGTGACACGAACAGTTAACAGGGCCTTGTGTTCGCAACTGAACGCTTCACAGCCGCTGACTACGACAACGAGGTATCAGGCTGGATGCGATTATGCCATGGCCGCGTCGGTCAGCTTGTGGGCCTGTAAAAATCACTAATAAATCACTCGGTTGCCGTTAAAATTGCAAACTAATCAAACATTTCGAAAGCCGAAAGTCTTACCTGTTCAAAGATGCATTTTTCAGTCGAATGGTGGCATTTCTTCGCGGGTTATACTCACAAACTGACGGAGGAGGTTGCTGCGCGTGCACGCCGGTCGGGGGGAGAGAGAGAGAGAGAGAGAGAGAGAGAGAGAGAGAGAGAGAGAGAGAGAGAGAGAGAGAGAGAGAGAGAGAGAGAGAGAGAGAGAGAGAGAGAGAGTTATGACGGGTACACAGCAAACACTTTGTTAGTTAAAGTGCAGAGAATGTAGGCCTATAACCATACGAGTTCAGATAAGCTACCTGCTCACAGAAGTAAAATACCGCAAAGTCCAAGTGCCGTTAAATACAAATGAACTCCAAATAATCCTGGAACAGGGACGAGGAGAAGGTATATTATACTCTTTTTCTCTCTCAAGATATCACTGCAAAGTCCTTGACGTCGATCACATTTTCTTTTCACAGATGAAAAAGGAAGAGAGGAAGGCGAACTGGAAAACAAATTGCGAGCCTTGTGTTGTCGTTATCACTCACGTATCAGCTTTCGGTCACACGACTTTGACTACCGAGACATGCGATATCAAAGAAAACACAATAGCTGCTAAGAAGAGTCTAGTTACCTTACTGGAGTATCACGATAGTGACAACACGAAAACGGAAGAGCGAGATCAGCCTTGCTTGGCGTAGTGACCAAGATCATTGTCAGTCTGACATTATTTGACATTGTTTATCAGTAGTATATATGTTTCGTAGAGAGAGAGAGAGAGAGAGAGAGAGAGAGAGAGAGAGAGAGAGAGAGAGAGAGAGAGAGAGAGAGAGAGAGAGAGAGAGAGAGAGAAAGAGAGAGAGAGAGAGGAGAGGGGGGGGGGTGGGGGGGGGGGTGGGGGTGGGGGCGGAGAACTCGAACTCAAAAACTTTAATACTCAAAGGTAGTAGCGTTACAGAGAGAGAGAGAGAGAGAGAGAGAGAGAGAGAGAGAGAGAGAGAGAGAGAGAGAGAGAGAGAGAGAGAGAGAGAGAGAGAGAGAGAAGAGAGAGAGAGAGAGAGAGAGAGAGAGAGAGACAGAAGACAGACAGACAGACAGACAGACAGACAGACAGACAGACAGACAGACAGAGACATAGATAGAGAGACGTCTGAAGACTGTAATTTTATAGATTAGGCCATAGGCCCATATCGATGGAGGCTGCACGATTATTTAAATACACAATGCACATTTAATATACATGAAGTCGCTTGCGATGCATAATGGTTACATACAATAACCACTAAATATATAAGGAACAACTCCATGTTGTACTGATTTTTTTAAAATCTGGAAAGCTTTGAATATACTTGTAGCCAGGAGAAGTATCAGTCTGAAACTTGATGGACAGTTATATTTATTTTTCTTAGTGTAACCGAGTGTATTGTGTGTGTCCAGGGCCATGACCCTTTAACGTTTTCTTTTCCGTCGTCCTTTCTCTTTTTTGATTAGGTGGGAGTTTTATGGCCCTAATTATCTGAAGTGTTAAAACTTGCGCGCTGGGCCCGCCGCGTCAGAGCTCAGGAGCTGTGTGATAATCGAGGCGGCCGTCCTGGGTTCCCGTCCCTAATAAGCCTACGGGTTCTGTGGACATAAAGCAACACTCAACCAACCAACCAACCATAGTTCAGGAGCTGTGTGAGAGTCGAGGTGGACGTCCTGGACTGTCCGTCCTAACGAGCCTTCTGGTTTCCGTGGACGTAAAGATTTATTGCACCGTGCTTCGGCATTGGTCACAACTTGTCCCTAATATGTCAACTGACATCTGAGGACATAAAGCATCACTTCATCATCATCACCAACCAACCAACCCGCCGCGTCCTCTTTCCCCCAGTGCCCCTGCAGAAGCAGGTCGCCTTTTAGTGTGCGAGGTACCTGGGCACCAATGCATCTGATTCAGGGGAGAGCCTGTAAGTAGTTATTTTTCTATGGCTTATTATCCATTTGTTTCGTACTGATGTAAATGATGTATGTTACCACGTTCACAACGTGCCTTGATTTTGGTTCAAACACGTGGGCATTTCGGCATGATTGCCGCCGTGGCGTCAGTGTACATTGTTTGTGTGTTCAAATGTTAAGCCTTCTATTCTGTATAGGATCTGTATAAGGTGAACAGTGTTTCCAACATGCATGCAGCTAATCCTGGTTAGCTGATATGTAGCTAGTAAGTTATGCTGCCATTGTTGGATGTTCAGTCTGAGTGATGCTTTGCCGATGCAAAGTTATCCCTCTAAAGTATGGTTCCGCCTTGTGTGGCCATGCAGATCTCTGCGCGGCACTACTTATTTGTTTTCTACCGATCTATTTTTCTACATGAAGTCGGTGGTATATCATGGCTAACACTTTGAAGATGATGACTTCATAGTTGTCGAATGTTCATTTTACTAGTTGAATATGGTTTAGTCCATAGGGTGATTGTATAAACTGTGAGACCTGTCATTTCTGTTTTGATCCGGCTTTTGTATGGCCGAGTCTTGGGCGCGCAGACTTTCACTCTGCTTAGCTTGTAAACCCTTTCCGGGTCTTTGTGCGTGTACCCGAACTGGCCGGTGATGCAGACAGATGCAGCCAGATCAGCAGCTTAGATTGTTGATGCGCTACCCGCGTCAGTAAGACCCTTGACGTTGTTCACAGATATGCTCTGCTAGTCAGTAACAGTGACATGCTGTAACGCTTTGAGTAACGAGAGAGAGAATTTTATTCTTAATGTCCTCGGATGTCTTGGAGACATATTAGGGAAAAACTGTACGAATCTCTTAATTCTAACTTGCGAGCAAAACTGGTTGGCTATAAGTTGGTTTAGTTTGGATTAGTCCACCTCTGTCGAGGGGACCCATGACAGGACCTAGGAGGAAAGTTAAATTTTGAAATTTGGTGCCCTAGTGGCCTTAAAATTTGTATTTTATTTTCCTCAAAAGTTAAAATTTACATTAAAATGCGAATAAAAACCTTCCTAGGACCAGTTTAAAAGCAACTATTTCTAACAATAACTTAACTTTTTTTTAAAGACTGTTTGTTAAGAAATAGCTATCAGCACAAGTTATATTTTATTTTAAGACAGTTGGTTAAAAATCAACTACAGTTGTACCTAATTAGGTTAAAAAGTTTCATTATTTACAGCTAATTTGTTTACATTTGTCCAAAGTTAGCGCCTTGGTCTTTATGTTTCTTCCCTCCTCTCTTCTTTTTCTTTGCCATTTCAAACGGCACTGGCGGCTCGGTGGCCTCAGCTTGGTGGTGGGTGGGGGGGGGGGGGCGAGTGGCTTACTATATGGTTGGTGGGGGGGGGGGGGGGCGAGTCTGGCTTACTATATGGTCTCGTCAAAGCACACAAGCGCGCCAAGATGTTAGTGACGTTTTCCTGCTGGTTCATTGGCTGTTCGGTGTCAGGTTCGGAGACCCATCCATCGTCTAGCTGTACTGTTTGGGTGGCAACTGACACCTTTTTCTCTAAGTTTACCTGCACCTCTACCTCTACAGTTTTGGTTGCTGCTGCCCGAGGGCTTTCAGTTTGTGTTGCCACTGTGGCAGTAAGACGTTGTTTAACATTATTAACTACTTTTTCTGTGGCTCTTTCGATCAGTTTCTGCTCCAGCCTACTGAGGCGGAGCGTTTCTATGTTGGTTTGTATTTGATTTTTCTGGGCTTTAGTTTTTAGGGCCCTAGCGGCCAGTATGGTGGCTTTTTTCTGTGCAGCTGGCGTACAAGTTTGAACTATGTTTTCCGCAGCATCCGCGTAGCTACGTTTTGGTGGTTCGAGTGTTCTTGAGACTGCGGGCTCCTCACGCCAGAAGGGGTCGTGCGGCGCAGTCTCTGCTATCGGCTGTAGTGGCTTTTTCCTATCCTCTACTTCTACGTGTGCTCGTTTTAAGGCTTCCGAGTATGGGATAAAGGTCCCAGACCGGATTCTGTTCGCGATAAGGCGCAAACGTTGTTGTGGACAGCCTTGGTAGGCTGCCGAGTGAGGGCCTCCGCAGTTGAGGCAGCAAAGTTTGTTGGGACACACGTCAGGCGTGTGGCCCCGACTGCCGCAGCGTGGGCACACCGGCACTTTGCTCCTGCATTGTGCCTTAAGGTGGCCCAGCTTGTTGCACGTGGTGCATCGCCTGACCGGTGGCACATAGGCATGCACCACGAACTCCTGGTAGTCCAGTTTAATGCTACTTGGTAACTGCGCTGAGAAGAAGGTTATTTTGATGGCCTGGGATCGTGTGCCGTCCCGGTTAGTCAGGCGGCGCACTTCTTTTACGGTTGAGTGGTCTACCAGGAATTGACAGTCTACGCTGGTTGGTACTGGTCTGATGACCCCCTCAGTTGTTGGTTGTGGAATGCAGCAAGCCACGTTGACTCCACCGAGCACTTTAGTTTTGAGGAGGGCCTCTTGCTGTTGTCTCGATCGGCAGCCGATGAGAAACTTGCCCGATGGTAGTGGGCGTTGCGACAGGATGGGCCCTATGGTTTGTTGGAAAAGACTCGCTGTCCTTGGCCCATTGTCTAGGAAGCTAGCAACCCCTGTTCCCAGGTCTTCTAGCACTACGGGATGCTGCAGAAACGTTGGTGGTGGTTGGTTGCCTTGCCGGCGAAAAGGTCGACCGGCAGGGGCGGGTTTTGGTTTTTCGTTAGTTTTTTCCTTGACTAGTTCTGTTTCAGTCAGTAATTTTCCTGTTTCTTTGGGCTTTTCTGTTTGTGTTTTGGAACTGAGTTTAGCTTTAGCCCGACGGGCCTTTTTGTTTAGTCTCCGTCGGCGCTGCAAAAAGTCACTGCCTTCGGAAGTTTCACTTTCGATGTTTACTTCTTCATCTTCAGTACTATTTCTGATTCTTTTTGGTGTTTTAGAGAGATTCATGGTTGTATTTGTCCAGTTTCCTACAAAGTTGTCATCGTTCACTGGAAGAACGCCAGAGTCGTTACATGGATCTACGTCGGACCACATGGTACCGACTTTAGTTATGGCCCTACCCCTACGTTTAGGGTACACCTACTTTCCCTATAATTTTAAATTTTATTTTTATTTTTGTCCCTATCACTTAGTTTTAATCTCTACTCAGTCCCTACTTCCTTATTTTAGAATTTGAAACGGCAGGCCGAAAATGGTCTATACCCAGACTTCTGTATCCCTAGTCTAGAATTTGGAGCGGGTATTAAAAAAGTCTACATTGCTACTCTGCCACCTATCAATTTGGAATTGTCTCTCGTTTGCGTTTGGAGCCAAAAAGCTATTCTACCGAGACTATACTCACTACACCGTCGCTGCTCTTTTGGGCCGGTGGTCAGCTGTTGCAGCGGCTCTCGGGCAGCTTATTCTCTGGGCCTTTCGTGCCGTGTGCCGCTTGTTCAGCTCCTTGGAGATGGTGGCGGGCAGAAATCGCTGCGTGCTGGTCGTGCAGCTTTGCTGAGGATGTGGGAAGTCACGCTGCTACCCCGTGGGGCTGATCAGGTCATGGCGCTGTGCTCTGTGGTGGTGATGGTCAGGGCAAGTGAGCGATGATCGCTGCTGCGCTTCACGAGTGATGATGATGTGCTGACGACGAGCGCTGTGAGCGATGTGAGCCCTGATGTGACGAGGCTGGAGCCGGTCAGTTTATGAGAGACTTCCTCCCGCTCACGGCATGGTCCCAAGTGCCACCCGTGTCACTGTCCGTCTCGTTGTGTGCTTAAGTGGAACTGCTGTAACGATTATCTCAATCTTCCCGTTTAGTTAAGAATGATCTTGGTATTGCGGTGTCTTTGATGCTCACCGCGACACTGTGAGATACTGGTTTTAAGTGCAAGTCATGCACACAATTTATGTGCTTGATTATTAATCATTTTGTCAGTTACCACCATGTATTATAGTAACCTACAGGTAAACTACATGGTTACTGTATTTATTAGATAATTGCTGTTGTTTAGTCTTTGCGTTTGCTTTCATGTTCTAAATGTTTTGATTGCTTGTGTCTTTTCTAACACAGACGCTGTTTCCTGGTTGGTGTAAATAAAAGTTATGTTATAGTCAGCCTCTGACTTGTGACTCTTCATTCATGCTTCCAACCTGCTTCCCTCACTCCCCACCCCGCTCCCCTACATTAGGAATGTAGAGATCTCGGATTTTTTTGATTTTTTTTGTATCTTGCATTCTGCCAAAAGCGACGGTGGCGGGTTAAAGCTAAACACACATGCACCCAGCGTAGATGTGTTTGACTGAAGTGCAACTGTAAACTGGTGCATGGTTGTATGGTGTACACAGAACGTGTGCCGAGACGGCAGCAGTTTCACGTGACACCAGCCATGTAACAACCAAATAGCGCTGTTAGCACACCACTGAGATGGCTATTCAAAACGCCCTATGAAAGGTTACAGTCACTCATTCAGATCAATATGCGACAACAAACAAACAAACTGGAGTTTCCATTCTGGTCCATTGTTTCCATCTGTATGCTAACTTTCTTTCTTCCCTCTTCCGCCCACCGTCTCCGAGCCTTGAGCCGTCTCGTTCCCACGGCACTCGGCGCGTTACAAGCCTCATTATCATCATTATTATTGACGTAATTTGTCTCATTTGATTGAAGTGGGCATTTCTCATCATCAGTAGACGCGCAGCTTCCACGTTTTGTGTGTGCAGGTTTTGATGGGAAAGTAATAAAAATCTGAAACAAGAATGACTAGCTGTTGTTTAAATGTTTCGTAGCATGACAAAGGGGATTACCCCCGACAATTTGCTGGTTTTGTCTTGTCCTAATAATAGCGTTGTTTTGAACCTTTTATATGTTTGGATTTTGTTGGGAAACAATCAGCCATTCGCTCTGTTGCTATGCTTCGGCTTTTGGGGCGAACTCTTCGGGCTTTTTGCGCGGAATGTATTATTTGCGACGTCCTGATTGGCTCAAGCTGCTCGGGTGATTGACAGCCCGGTTTGGCGATGCAGCAGGTAAAAATAAACATATGTGCCTTGTCGACTGCTTGTCAGCGTCAGACTAAGAAGTGGACGTGATCATTTATCACTGTGTCATTCACACAGACAGACCATCATGGGTGTGCTTTGTCATCAAGGAATGGTACCACGTTCGGCAAGTTTGGACTTTGAGAATAATAGTCTCATTACCCAGAGAAGATAGACAACAGCAACGAAACAGGATCAAAATTCAACGGTCTCAACAGCAGCAGCAGCAGCAGCAGAAGAAGACGAAGAGAAAGGGAGAAAGAAAGAAGAAGAAAGACGAAGAAAAGGAGAATGGAAGGAAAAGAAGGGGAGAAAGAAGAACGAGAAAGAGAGCGTACATGTTTATCTTATTTTGAGAGAAGTAGACGAAAATAACGATGAAGAAAACGAAGAAGAAAGGAGTTCGAAATCCACACAGATATCTATCCAACCACCGTATCACCTAAATCAACACACACACACACGCACACTCACACACACACACACACACACCACACGCACCCAAAAACACACCACCACGCCGCCGCACCACCACGCACGCACACCACACACACACAAAAACCACCACACACACACACCCCTTTTTTAACAAAAACTACAGCTGGTTTTCTCAGCGGCCTTTGTTCCTTTATTCTGGTGACAAGCCCAACCATCAATAATGCTTACATATCCAATAGATACAGATAAAAACAGAGGTGGTGTCCAAGCACAGACTAAAAGAACAGCTAAAGGTGGACACCACCACGGGGCTACAACTCAAGGTGGACAATACCACGGGGCTACAACTCAAGGTGGACAATACCACGGGGCTACAACTCAAGGTGGACAACATCATGGGGCTGACTAAAAAACGGGTTTCTGCTACCCTTAGAGTTCGGCGTCCAAAGCGAAGAGCTGGTTCAGTCATGCGTATTTCTTGGAGCAGACAACGCAGGTGACCACCCTGCCTTCGGCGAAGGGAGGACACGGCAGACTGCCACATTTAGAGACGGTGTAGTAGAACAGTTTGCCTTCGTTGTTTTGACTGGTGCCCACAGTTTGCGGATTTGCGTCAAGACACAGAAAGTCGGTGGCCGCTGGGTAGGCACGGTACGCCCCAGTCAGATAGCCGTTGTAGTGGGACGTCCAACCCGCGGGACAGGTGAAGGTCGCAGGCACCATGATGGTGATGGACAGAGGGGTCAGGCACACGGCGCAGGGGACATCGTAGTTCTGACGACCGGCCAACTCCTCGTACTCTGCACCGAACACTTCAGATCGCCTGGACGGGTTGGCCGACATGTGATCATACTGTGGACTACTGGTTAGGCACAAGGTATTGGCAGCACCACCAGTGAACCGGTAATAGGATCCGCCAGAATACCCTGTGTCGGTTGAACAAGGCAAAATACGACATCAGCCACAAGTCCGTTGTAGGTGCGGACGGGTGTACAATAATAATAATAATGGAAATTTGCAAAGCGCCTACCCTGCGGCTCAAAGCGCTGAACAAGCATAGTATAACACAAAAGAGAAGCACATGGAGATGGAAATGTTATCAGCAATAAAAATGTATATAAGAAGAAAAAAGAAAAAAACTAACACTAATGTAGACGGGGGTTAAAGCTAACGGTGACCCACCACCCCACCCCACCACCACCCCAAAAACCACACGCACTTACAGACTGATAGGGGTGATGGTACGCCTTTAACTATGTCAGTTGCTGTATGTCGGTGTTGTTGTCTGCTTATGTTTGTATGCTTACCGCTTTTCAAGACATTTTCCTTGTTATTAAACTTGGTGAATAAAGAATCTGAATCTGCAGGTGGATCCAGTGTGATCCTCTGTTCGCCACGCTTTGGATCATGACAAATCGTGACTTTGTAGAAGGGGAACCGAACCGACGACCCATTCTGGGTATGGAAACGTAGAAAAATGTGCAAATAGTGTCACCTGCACGCTTTGTTTAATGTTGTATCAATATGTGTGCCAAGGAAATACTCGATTTGCTTCGAATTTCAGCCCCCCAGGGCGCAGCCATGTTGGTGCGCTCTTTACCAGTGAAGATCAGAAGAAGGCTGGCTCGTGACGTATTTGCCACTTTTGCCCCCCTTGTCCCAAGCACGGTTTACGACACCCTTTCCCTTCACCACCCCGATTTATTAGCCATTTTTTCAAAAACCTTTAACCCGACGTTTTTTTTAAACTGAATGTTAAAAACCCCGTTTTAAATTTTTGGGCAAATTTTTGTTCCCCAAACATTTTCGGACTTTCCAACTTGCGTTTTTAATGAACTTTTATTCCCAAAAAGGGTTCAACAGGAAGTACGCCCCTGGTTTGTATATAGACCTTGGCCCGACCGAAACCGAACGCATATCGAAAAGTGGGCTGAATAAAACAATTATTTTATTTACGGGTAAAACCCTTCTTTTGGGGCCCGAAAGGGGGCCCCCCAAAAAAAAAAATAAAAATTTGGGGCGAAAAACCTAGCGCCGCCCCTTTTTTATTTTTTATTTCTTTTCTCCAAAAGCTTGTTTCACCCATTTCGGGAATTTTCGTCGGGGGCGAATTTCTCAAAAGTTTGAGCAAGCTTTTTGGAAAATATAAATGGTTGCGGGGTTCCCCTTGAAGAATATTTTTTGGGTATTTCCCCTAGGGGCGAAAAAACTTCGCCCAAAAAGGTTTACCCTAAATAAAAAAAATTTTGATTCGACGGTTTTTTTTTTACCAATGGATGCGTCTCTTTGGGCGTCTGGGCGCCGGTTGCTTCCAATTAATTAAAACCCTTTCCGCTGACCCGGTGGGCAGCTGGGGGAATAAAAGTGCCCCCTTTAGTGGGAACAAACGGGCATTTTGGGGGGAAGGGGGCCAAAGCACATGGTAAATAAAAAGAAAGTCTTTTATATCTGAGTTGTTTTGAAACAAACTTCTCCGTTTGAGCACCAAAAAAAAACTGCCTAGCTGACGTTTTCGGACCCTATGGAAAAAAAAGGATGGGAAAATGTCGTAAACCAGTGTTTGGAGTTTGGCTCGGAGTGTGATGTCGGCCTTGATTATAGACTACTGGACGCAAAAGGAGAACACTCACGATAGTGTTTTCGCGATTTTCTAAAGTGGATTCTTATCAAACAGGATGAGAAATCGAGTGGAAAACTGCTGTACCTGAATCTGTTTTGAATCTGAATCTCAGTTTGTTTTTTCCGTTCCTATCGACAGCGCCCGTGATGCTTCTTCGGTTTGGTTCCTCACTGAAGACTACGTCATAGTTCAGGAGCTGTGTGAGAGTCGATGTGGCCGTCCTGGGCTGTCCGTCCTAACGAGCCTTCTGGTTTCCGTGGACGTAAAGCTATATTGAACCATGCTTCGTAATCGGCATTGGTTTCAGCTTGTCCCTAAATATTCAACTGACTCTGAGGACATTAAGCAACACTACCTACCTGAAACTACGAGGGTGGGTAAAAACTCGTTCCAGTCTACTGCGCGTTTTTTCCCCTTGAGGGGTTTTGGTTTGGTAATGTTGCTTAATGTCCTCAGATGTCAGTTGACTATTGGGGCCGGAGCCAGTAAACCAATGGTTCAATATAGCTTTACGTCCACGGAAACCAGAAGGCTCGTTAGGACGGGCAGCCCTGGACGGCCACCTCGACTCACACAGCTCCTGAACTATGAAATCCACTTTTTTGGAAAGCATGTTTATAAGTCACGTCAGAGTGTTCCGGAGTTGGACGACACTTTCAGTAGTTCGGGCAGATCTTTTATTCAAGTATAGGGGAGCGGGGTGGGGAGTGAGGGAAGCAGGTTGGAAGCATGAATGAAGAGTCACAAGTCAGCGGTTGCTATAACATAACTTTTAATTACACCAACCAGGAAAAACAGTGTAGGCTTCCCCTGAATCAAACCCATGGGTGCCCAGGTAACGCGCACACTAAAAGGCGACCTGCTTCTGCAGGGACACTGGGGGGAAAGGGGGACGCGGTGGGCCCGCGCCAATTTTTAACACTTCAGATAATTAGAGCCATAAAACTCCCACCCAACCAAAAAAGAGAAAGGACGACAGGAAAGAAAAGGTTAAAGGGTCATGGCCGTGGACACACACAATGCACTCGGTTACACAAGTAAGTAGTGTAAAGGTTGGACAACGTTCTTTTTGAGACATGTGTTAGTTGTAAAAATCCTCTCTTCTCTCTCTCTCTTTCTCTCTCTCCCCTTTTCCCCCCCCCCCCCCCCCCCCAACACACACCCCCACACCACACACCACACCACACACACACAACACACAAACACACCACCACACACAAAAACCAACCACACAAAAGAAAAAAACTCACACACAGACACACCGTTGTGTACGTTTTGTCCAGAGAAAACAAGAAGTTAGAGGGTAACACTGAAACTCACCAGAATACACGAGAGTACTGTTGTCGGACAGTCTTTTCTTCCCCAGCGAATGAAAGTTGAACCTGTGGAATAAAGCAGACCGTTGCTGGTGCGTCGAGTCTAAAATATTGATTTATTTAGGAAGTTATTATTTTAAAAGAAAGGTCAGAGGTTTTCTCACGTGGAATTCAGTTCAAACGGTAGCGACACAGAAAGTATAGAGATGGTTGTTTTGTTGGCGATGGTGGTAGTAACGGAGTTGTGTTTTGTTTTGTTTGTTTGTTGTTGGTTTTTTTTGTTTTTTTTGTTGTTTTTTTTTTTTTTTTGGGGGGGGGGGGGGGGGGGGCTTTTAAGATTCACTCCCCCTTGGAGACATTGCTGGGTGGAGAAGAGACAGAGATGCAGACCACAGACCAAACTCATCCTTGGAGTCTGCATGGCAGAGAAGAGTCAGAGATTCATGCCACAGACCAAACTCACCCTTCGAGTCCGCATAGCAAAAAAAGAAGGCCACAGACCAAACTCACCCTTGGAGTTTGCATAGCAGAGAAGAGAGGGAGATTCATGCCACAGACCAAACTCACCCTGGGAGTCTTTGCATGGCAGAGAAGAGACAGAGATGCAGACCACGGACCAAACTCACCCTTTGAGTCTGCATAGCAGAGAAGACCATAGACCAAACTCACCCTTGGGAGTCTGCATGGCAGAGAAGAGACAGAGATGCAGACCACAGACCAAACTCACCCTTGGGAGGCTCTCATGGCAGAGAAGAGACAGAAATCAGCCACAGACCAAACTCACCCTTGGGGGTCTGCATGGGAGAGAAGAGAAGAAATCAGCCACAGACCAAACTCACCCTTGGGAGTCTGCATGGCAGTGAAGAGACAGAGATGCAGACCACAGACCAAACTCACCCTTCGAGTCTGCATAGCAGGGAAGAGAAGGAGATCCATTCCACAGACCAAACTCACCCTTGGAGTCTGCATAGCAGAGAAGAGAGGGAAACTCATCCTTGGGGTCTGCATGGCAGAGAAGAGTTAGAGATGTAGACCACAGACCAAACTCACCCTTCGAGTCTGCGTAGCAGAGAAGACCATAGACCAAACTCACCCTTGGGAGTCTGATGCAGAGAAGAGCAGAGATGGGCCCCCCCCGGGGGCCAAAAAAAAAGACCAAACCCCAAACTAACCCTTGGAGTCTTTGCATGGCAGAGAAGAAACAGAGATACAGACCACAGACCAAACTCACCCTTGGAGTCTGCATAGCAGAGAAGAGACAGAGATGCAGACCACAGACCAAACTCACCCTTGGAGTCTGCATGGCAGAGAAGAGTCAGAGATGCAAAGCTCACCTGTGGAGTTCTGGACCTGGCTGAGTCGGGCCTGGAGCTCGGCCACCAGCGGCCTCAACTTCTGTTTTTTGGCCCAGCCGACGTTCAGGAGAAGCGAGAACACCAGCAGGCCTGCAACCACTCTCAGTGACATGGTTCGTTCTTCGTTGTCTTGCTGCGACTTGATTGGCAATGCCACTCGCCTTGCCTTATATTTATGGGCCAGGGTCATACTGTCATGCCCGGTGACAAATGTAAAGCGTTTACAGCAAATCTTATTTTTTTTTTGGGGGGAGGGGGGAGGGGAGGAGGGGGTAGGGAGGGGAGTGGAACAGCTCGTTCGCATAAATAGGTTTGTATGTAAACAAAAACGGATGACTTAAAGAAGCCTTTGCCGACTGCTCACCATCAGCAGTTGAAACCAGACTTACCATGTCATTTTGTCGAATCAAATTGGATTTCTGATAACATCGTATCTGCGTTGGAATCGAATAAAAATGTAAAATCGATTTTGCCCTAGCTCTGGGTATATTTTTTCAGACACAGCCACTGGCATAGTGTACAACAAAACGTCATAACTTTGGAATGGCGTCAAAGAGCACTTGTGACAGCACGTTTGGACTGGCCTTGTAACCACATCGCAGTCGGCACCACTGACGCAAAATTTATATATAAGGTTGCTTTATGCATAGCTGTTTGCTGCTTGTATAACCATTAACAAATTTGTTTTCTTAATTCTGTATTGTGGCCTGGTTGTATTACCAATTTTCATACGTACTGACCTGCTTGGCTGTTAGCTGTTTGTATTGTCCATTTTTCAGATGTGTTAAATATTTTGTGGCTGTATCGTTCAGATGTACTTTTGCGTGGCTGTTAATTGTTCTTTCAGATGTCTTGTTTTGTATCAATGGGTCGAGTTTTTCTTGTTGTAATTTTCATCTTTCAGATATCTTAATTTTGTATGGATATTAACTGTTTATTATTCATATTGGAGATGTCTTCATTTTGTATGGCTGTTTAGCTGTTCGCATCACTCATTCAGACTTTTATTTCGAACGGGGGGAAGTTTATTCCTGCCTTTTAGATGTCTGCATTAGTTTATGGAAAGAGAATTCTGATAACTTTTAATAATATTGTGACAGTCTGATAGTTTTGTCCTTTTCCCCCCAATTTTATTGATGACTACTGGTAACACCATCATTTTTTTTTTTGTGGGAAAATTCCATTTTTCCTTTTTTTTTTGATTGCCAGCTTTACAGCAATGACGTATTTGGTTATAAATTTGCAAAACATCAGAAATTAGGTATTTAGAATAATTTTGTATATTTATAGCTAGTATTTGTGATGTAGACTTTCAAATAATTCATGGGAATAGGAACCGGCTTAGATTAGATGATTTGGGATTTGTAGGGTTTTAAACGGTTGCAGAACTTTGAGTCTGGCGCCGAATTTGGTGTTTGTGTTTGTGACCCAGAACTTTTTTGAAAATAGGAGGACTGCATATATAATTGTGTTTGGGTTTTTTGGCCCAGTTTAAATCTTTAAAAGTTTAGGGGTATAGGATGTTTAGTTAATTTTTGGTTATTTTGCCCAAAATTTTAAAAGGAGGGGTTGGCGGGAAAATTTTTTATTTTATTCATTTATAGCTAGGTCAAGTAATTTTTTTAAAAAATTTCCCTTTTTTGGATTTTAAACCGCGTTAAAATGCGGGACTTTTTTAGTTTGGGCCCGATCAAAAGTTAGAAGTAACAGAAGATATTTGTTTGAAGTGCCTCGAAAAGCCTGCACAGATTTCGCTGGACAGTGCTGTCCTTGCGGTCCGCCTCGCTATCATAGATAAGAAGCGAGTGCAGCCTGGGTTTTTTTGGCCGGTTTTGGCCAGCGGTGGCTTAGGCGGGAAGCGAAAGGGCTCGTTCGATACCCCTTGGGCTCTCCTTTCCTTCAAAAAAGGGTTTTGGTTTTTGGGCACTGTCTATACTTTGTCCATCATTTATGAAAAATTAAAAAGGCTCTCATCGCTGCCATCTTTAAAGCAGGAATCATTCTGTGGTGATGTACGATAGGGATTAATTCCCCCCCCCCACCTCCCATACCCCTTCCCCTTCTCCCCCCTCCCTATAAGTTAAAAGGGTTTTTGGAGTTAAGCCCAGTTTCTTATTAAATTTAAGGGGGGGCCTCTTCCAATTGGGTTTCACGCGTGGCATCAGCGATTTGTTTTCGGCCAAGTTCGTCACGTTGCCCGTGTTGAATTATTTTTCAATTTTTTTAATTATGCTTGACGTTTGTTTTTTATTCAGCATTTCTACTACAAATAAAGCATTGTGGGGCCAAATTGAGTGAGTATTTGATTGGATTGGTCAGTGGGAGAAATTACAGTAACATTTAAGATGGTAACCTAGTAATATGTAGGATGTGTGGTACTAACTAGGCCTAGTACCTGCAATTTACTTGCAATTTAAGCGAACATCTAATCAGTATAGATTTCTAACTTCAAGGAACATGCAAGACAGTCACGTGTAAAGTGTAACGTATTGCTAAGTTGCTAAGTAAATTGTAACATATTGCAATGTTTCTTTAATTCATACTTGTTGGGGTTAGTGCATTTTATTATTGTATGCATTGGTTGAGAGTACTATGTGGTTGTTTCATAGGCTCCAATGTAGTGTTACAGGCTTAACAATGATTTGGTGTTATATTATAATTTTGTATTTTGATTTTTAAACCTTATATGTATATATTATTATTATGTGTAAATAATGTATGCTCGCTGGACCTACAATTGTGTTTATTGTTGGTTACAGCGTGCTGTCTTTGCAGCCTAAATAAATGGTAAAAATTTTTAGTCTGGATGTCCACCACACCTGTCACAATAAAAAGAAATGGGCCCCTTTCGTACGACCCGGAGGCTTTCACAAGACATGCTCTTTAAACGCTTCGCGCGGCCCCCAAACCCCCACACACACACACACACACACACACACACCCCCTCTCTCTCTCTCTCAAACCACAACCCCAACCACCCCCCCCACAACAAAAACCCAAAAAAACAACCCAAAAAAAGAACGCACACCCTACACAACAACAACAAGTTTGCCTTTTAGGTTATCATTTCTTCCCCATCCAAAAACAGAAAGTGACACGTGTCAGGAACAATGGCCAAGGCTACATGTATAGTAGATTGTTTTTCTTCGTGATGTGACTTCGAGGTTAACTGGATTGCACCTATACAGTAACCGGATGGTTCAACTCCAAGCATTGGTTTACACCATCCTTTCTCCCGGCGGAAGGTGCCGGAAAGCGATGCTGGGAGTGTGCGGCCGACTGTAGTGTAATACAACACCTGCATACGACAGCTGCAGTGGGATTATATACAGAAACAGTGTGTGAGTTCGTGCAGTGACCATCAAATGTCATGCTATGATGACGCATTTTGGGCCCCAAAAGCACGTGGAGCACGTCTCACTGCATAATTATGTTGTTCGATGAAACGTATTCTCTTCTGAGGCAGCCTGCGCACATGAAAAATCACTAGCTTGCGGACTGTTTTGGACTGACGCCCACACTAGGTAACGCGATAAATCAACAGTTTAATGCTAACCTGTTGATGTTTTCAATTTCTGACATAATTGATAACAAGCGTCACGGAAAGAAGTGTCAGTCCCTTTCAGCAAAGAGAGTAGAGTAAGTGGAGAAAAACGGCCCTTTAAAGGAACTCAACTTCGTAAAACGTTGTTTCTTTCCACCACAAAGAAGAGAGCACAGGAATACTGAAAAGTCAAGATTTTGCTTTGAAATGCGCCGTTGAGGAAGCTTTTTTTTTAGTACCTGTGTTACAGTTCATGTACCTCATATTTACTCGCATGCCAGTTTACAGGTATCGTAGGTCTGTTCAGATCTTTGTTGTTGTATTTGTGTGACGTCTTTCGAGCGCTAGTTAACTTGGGGAGCGGGGATAGCTCAGTGGTTAGAGTGCCGGACTCGTGACCGAAAGGTCGCGGGTTCGAATCCCTGCAGGAGCACCGGACAATTTTCTTCTCCAGGGTCAACTTTCTGTGCTGACTCTTATTTCGGTATGCGTTCCAATCCCGTGTTAACGCAGTAGCACGTAAAAAAAAACAAAACCCCAAAACACCACCGGTCATTCTGCCTTACGTATGTGACTTTGCATGAAGTGACATGGTGCATGGTTGTATGGTGTACACAGAAGGCGCCGAGATGGCAGCAATTTCATGTGGCACCAGCCATGCCACGCTGTAAAATACACCATTTGGTGGATATTCAAAAACGCGCTATAAAAAGCTATTTACTCATGTAGAATCACATACGAGCACAGTGAGTCTGCTCGAGAGCGGAGAATAGCGCTATATAAAAGCGATCAACAGCAACAACAACTCCCTATTTGTTAATTTAGGAAACTAGTGATTGGTTTTTCCTGAGTGCATCCAACGACCCGAATGAGCGTGTATTGTGTTCAAGTTTTTTGTATCATGCCCCCATTACAATTCTTGTCCTTCCATCTGATTGTTTCTTAGTGTATTTTTGCATTGTTTTATGTTGTCTAATGAAATTCAGCGTTCCTTTTAACCCTTTGTGTGTTTTAATATAGTCATCCTATAAGTAGAAGAGATCAAAATAAATACTTCATATGAAGGACTTTGTCTAAAACTTCCCCGTTGATTCTATAACGCATTTTGAAGCCGACTTTTGTAGAGCCACAACACCTGTTTTATAGAGTATTCTTCAAAGAAAACAACAACAACAACAACAACAACAACAACAACAACAACAACAACAACAACAACAACAACAACACCTTCTTAGTCAAGAGCAGCCATTATGAAAACAGAGGTTAATAATAATATTAAGCAATAATGGATAGCTCTTATACAGCGCAAATCTAGTTTCAGAACAAAACTCAGTTAGGTACCACACACCATTCACGCATATAATTACATGTATGAGAGAGAGAGAGAGAGAGAGAGAGAGAGAGAGAGAGAGAGAGAGAGAGAGAGAGAGAGAGAGAGAGAGAGAGAGAGAGAGAGAGAATCTATGCTCCTTAGTTTTGTGAAATGGTCTGTCTAAACATAAAAATCTTGAGCTGGGTTTTGAATTTAGACAGAGTGGAAAGATTTCACAGACTGGCAGGCAGCGAATTCCAGACAGATGGAGCGATGAAACTGAAATAGCGCTGACCAAAAGATTTCAAATTCGTTTCGGAACTTTCAACGGTTTCTCGCTTGAGAATCGGAGGGTGCGTGATGTTTGGTATGTGTAGAGCGGTGGCGAAAGGTAAGACGGGACTGTGTTGTCAAAGGGACGAGACGCAATAGTTGGACTCGTAGTAGAATTTCACAGGCAGCGAATACAGCTCATTTAACAGTGGTGTTACGTGGTCTCGCTTACTCCCCCCCCCCCCCTCCCCCCTTCTCTCTCCCCCCCCCCCCCCCCCCCATCCGAGCAAACCGAGCTGCACTGTTCTAAACGCAATGCAAGCGAATTATCTGTGGGTTCGGTTGCATGGCGGTGCTTATAGTGCCTCGAATATTTACCTTGCGCTAAGACTGTAGGAATAGCCGTGAAATCGGATTGCATGGGGACATGTGCTTACCTGCATATCTTGATTAAATCTGACCCTAACTTTATGCCTGCCGCCACCAGGTGCGAGTGCTTTGGCCAGCTAGCGAAAGTGTAACATTTTTAGGAGATCGAACGACTTTCTTCTCCTTTCATTTTCTTATTTTCTACCGGATTTACTCTGTTTAAGATCTTCCAGACCTAAATATAACGCCCGAACAATGAATTATTTGCTTGTTTTGTTTTTTCTTTCTTTCTATACTTCGATCTAAACATACGGCAATTGATGATAATTGTAACCAAACAATGAGTTTTGTTTATCATCATAGGCAAATCTGTTCAACAATGCTCCAATTACCCCAGCCCCCGACATAAAAGAAAAAGAATCATCACATAACCCCATGAAATTCGAGTGACCCAAAAGGCAACTTTTCATTTTATACGCTGATTATGATAATATATAAACGACATATAGAAGACATATCTGAAGGCATATGAAATAACACATAGACCAAAGAGAAGGAAGAGTACAAACTTTTATTTGAGCCAAACACCAACAAAGCTGAGAGAAAAACGACGACAGCACATGAGAAAGACAACAACCGCCAGGAAGCAAGAATATAATGTTAGATTTATACTCTGTATCGATCTTGTGACATATATTTCACACAGTACAATGTTGCGTGTGGACTGTACGTCTCTCTCTTTCTCTTTCTCTCTTTCTCGAACACACATACTTATATACGTCCACACATCATCCATGTGCACGCAAGCACAAATGAGTAAATAATAATTGGAACATTTTAGACCTCTCTCTCTCTCTCTTTCACTCTCTCTCTCTCTCTCTTTCACACACACACACACACACACACACACACACACACACACACACACACACACACACACACACACACACTCACACACACACACGCGCGCGCGCACGCACGCATGCACGCACGTACACACGCACGCACGCACGCATGCACCACACACACACACGCACACACCACACACACACACACACACACACACACACACACACACACACACACACACACACACACACACACACACACACACACACACGAAACAGAAACACGCACGCACTCACACACACACAAACACGCACACGCGTACACAGGCGCCTTCGTTCCCCCCATTTATCCACTCACACCACACAGACACACACACACACACACACACACACACACACACACACACACACACACACACACCACACACACACCACCACACCACACACACACCACACCACACACACACACACACACCACACACAACACACACACACACACACACACACACCACACACGCACGCACGCACGCACGCACGCACGCACGCACGCACGCACGCACGCACACACACAGCATATTGTACACTGATAACACATTTTAAAAACAGTTATTCCATCATGATGCGGCGCATTAACATAAACAATTTACAGATAAATGACACTTGATCACGACATTAAACGGCCCCGACACAGATCTAATTAAAAAGCAACAACAGATACTCAAAAACGACAATTTTTGTTATGAAGAGTATATATGTTAAGATGATAAGCATACAAAAAAGTAGCTCTTTCTAAATACCACCACAAAGCTTACGTACTTGACACCAGTGCTTGTCAAGGACTATACTTATGTACAGCGTTCCGTCTCTTATTATGGAATTAAGGACTCCGTCAGGCGAGACCGTTCCATAAAAACCCACAGTTGTGGTACATTATCATTAGCGGGAGTTGCCACAAGTATCATTTGTCGCAACAAACGTTTTGTCGCGAGAAATACGTGTTTGTCGCGACAAAAGTATGCTTATCCCGACAAACGTTTCGTCGTGAGAAAATCATGTCTGTCGCGACAAAACTTGCCATGACAAATATTTGTCGCGACAAACACAATTTTGACTCGACAAAAGTTTTGTTGCGACAACGACAAGCATACATTGGCTGCGACAAACACGTGTTTGTCGTGACAAGGGTTTTGTTGATAGAAACAAACAAAAATGCTACTTGTGGCAGCTCCAGCCAATGATACTACATGGGCACCGTCTAGTGACTTCGTTTTCTGCAGTTGTATGCTGTCTTTTTCCTCGCCCTCACATGCAAGCTTTACGATGGAAGTTTCCACGAATCAATCCTTCAGGCGCTCTTTTTGTTTTGGTTTTGTGACGATCAGCTCTCACGCATCAATTCCACTCTTCAGGCCAGTGATCGGCCCAAAGTGAGATGAAATGATTGTGGACGAGCGTTCCCTGGCGAATTGCGTGCGAGCTCGTTTTACTGATGCTTTGCCACGTTCCGCCTGGACAGAATAGTCAGTCCATTCCGATTTCATTGTGTTCCTTGGCCTGCAGCTAGTGAAGAAGCAAAGAGAAATGGCGTACGTTGCTTGCCATTAGATTAAAGGGGATACAAAGCGAAGACTCACGCTGCTTGCAATTAAAGGGGATTACAAATTGAAGACGCATGTTGCTTGCAATTAAAGGGGATACAAATTGAAGACGCATATTGCTTGCAAGTAAAGGGGATACAAAGAGAAGACGTATGTTGCTTGCCATTAAAGGGGATACAAAACGAAGACGCATGTTGCTTGCCATTAAAGGGATACAAAGCGAAGACGCATGTTGCTTGCCATTAAAGGGATACAAAGCGAAGACGCATGTTGCTTGCCATTAAATGGGATACAAAGCGATGACGTACGTCACTTGCCATCTAATGCGACACAAAGCAAAAACACACGTTGCTTGCCATTAGGTTAAAGGGAATACAAAGCGAAGACGCACGTTGCTTGCCATTAAAGAGGATACAAACTGAAGACGTATGTTGCTTGCCATTAAAGGGGATACAAAGTGAAGACGCATGCTGCTTACCATTAAATGGGATACAAAGCGAAGACGCACGTTGCTTGCTATTAGATTAAAGGGGATACAAAATGAAGACGCACGTTGCTTGCCATTAATGGGGATACAAAATGTAGCCGAACGTAGTCGTAAACAAACGTGGAATATCTGTAAATATTTCCATCTGTAGGCTTCTTATGGCTGTTCTATCGACATTTAAGCAACGGAAGTGCTTCGTAATCAAATTCGAAGCAACAAAGCACTTCCACCAGATAATTATTTATTGAAGAACTTTTTAAGCGATGTCGCTTTATGATCTAATTTGTGTCGATTAAAAACAACAACAACAACAACAACAACAACAACAACAACAACAACACAACAACAACAAACTAGACCATAAAACAAAATCGGCTGAATAACTGCTAGTTTTCTTCTTTTCCCCCCCTCTTCTTTTCTTTTTCTTTTCCATTCCTATCAACAGCACCCATGATGCTCCTTGGCTTAGGGTTCGCTATAATGCATAATCCTTCTACTGGTGACAGTGTAGCGTCATGTATAGGTACTTTTATTTTTCTTTGCCTAACAAACATTTCGAAACACTCAAAAACTATAGGAATTCACATATCATTGTTGGAAAAAACGTTTTTCAGCAGCCCGAACGGCAAATTTTCGGTTCGACACAAAAATGTATATCTACAATAATTCCGATTCAGGCCCCCGGGAGATTTACAAGTTTCTGCCGTTTTAATGCCTTGAACCACCTTCTTCTGTAGAGTGACCACAATCTACAGGTTTCTTATTTTGTCACAATATACAGGGGCAGGGAGGGAGGAGAGATGGGAGGGGAAGGGGTGGAAGGGTGGGGGGTAGGGGTTGGGTGGGGTGGGGCGGGGAGTGCTGCATTTAAAACAAAGGCTGGTGCACGCCCTTAACACAGAGCTGTCATGAGTGTCGGCTGTGTTGCCCATGGTGGGAGCTCGTTCCATTCCTTAATGGTTCTGGGGAATAAAGAAAACTGAGTGAAATGAATGAAGAATGGAAACCATGCACCACTTGTGGTCACTTGTCTCTGTCACTGGTTTGAGGATGCGTTCAATGAGGTTTGAGGATGCGTTCAATGAAACTGGTTTAGGCACCTGTACTTTAATTATTTTTTTTAACTCGGTGAAGCCACTGTGCCCCATGCACCTTGGCGTGGGCTGTGCCACAAACACTGATACCAGCAGGAACGCAAGGCTACATTAAAATGTTGTTATGCGGTGCACAATGATGTGGGCATTCTCTTCAGCCATCATAAGCTCCCTGCGTGACAGCAGCCACCGTCCAGAAGTGGATACATCCTCCGAAGATAGTGTGTGGCTGCCTATGCGGCTGGGTGATAAATAAAAGGGTCACAGATGCAGTCCGCTCATATATTGTCGGAACGACGCAAATGAAACCGATGTAAAAGACAAGACAAAACAATCCGCTGAGCCTATGGAATGCATTTTTCAGCTGGGGAACACTACAACAACTTGGGCCCATTGTGGGAGTATGGGAGTAGGAAATAACAAAAAACAGACAAAAAACAACAGACAAAAAACGACAACAACAACAAAAAACCTGACAAAAACAAACAAACAAACAAAACAAAAAACAAACAACAACAAAAACCAACCAAAACAAACAAACAAACAAACAAAAACTAAAAACAACAACAACAAAACAAACAAACAAAAAATCACCACCACCACCAACACACACACACACACACACACACACACACACACACACACACACACACCACACACACACACACACACACACACACACACACACACACACACACACACACACACAGAGGCAATTTCGTAAATTTCCCGAGAGCAGATCTGAAACCGCCGGAGATCAAATATGTTTACTGAACCGAAATATTGCCGTTCGGTCTCCTGGAACACACATCCTCTCACAGTTCCAGTATTTGGACAAAGTCGAAAAATAAGCAAAGGAAAGTAAAATGGCTTAAACAGGCTTCCTCGTTCCCCAATGATGACCAACGAACGAGTGTGAGGGCCCATTTTTGGAAAATCTGCCCACAGTTCCACATGCATACAAACCAGTCTGCGAATTCCTGTCCACGTCTTCTGTGCATACAAGAGGTTAAATCAGTCGAATCATAGGTCATCTAAAAAGCAGTCAGAAAGGTTGACCAACCGTTCACCACGTACTGTTTCACGAGGGCCGGGAAAAGTTAAGTTATAATAAACCCTATACATATATAGACAGATATTAGAAGGGTACAATTCCTGACAGCAGGCGAAGCATGCAGAGCTGTATTCTGACTTACTCCAAGCTTAAGGCATCTCTGCTACGATTTCCCTTTAAATAATTCTAATTATCGTAAGTAAACATGGTGCTTAACGTCCACAGAAACTATGAGGCTTATTATGGACAGGGAGAATGGGGGAAGGGGGTATGGAGGTGGGGGAAGAGGGAGAGTATATACCTATCACTACACTGTCACCACCAGAATGACCCGCATTAACCACAAACCACAACTTTTGAAGAGAAAGGAGAGCCAAAGCGGTATCGAACCGAGGTCCTTCCGCTTACCAGCCTAACGCCTTACCGCTAGGCCAAACCGGCTGTCTATAATCATCGTAATAATAATGATACTACTACCACCACCACCACTACTACTACTACTACTACTACTACTACTACTACTACTACTACTACTACTACTACTACTACTACTACTACTACTACTACTACATATGAAGAGAAAGCACAGGTGTCTCGCCGACTTGATACGATTCATCCTGAGGTACCCTGTATGACTGACGGAACGTTATAATCCAAGAACTATACCTAACCAGCTAACTACCTAACATTAAACATGCCTTGTTCTGTTATTCAAGAACAGTTTTGATGAAACAAACCACAGACAGAAGATGCCACTTTGAAATGAGCAATGCACTGTACAACGAGGTCCTTGGTATTTACAGAAATACATGTCACATTTTGGTGAAGTCCTTGATAGCTTACAATAATACATCATAATACACTTCACATATCGGAGGGTAAGATTCTTTAATAACTTAATACGTCGGAATACACTTCACATATCGTGGGACAAGATCCTTGATAACTTATACGGATAAGTCGGAATACACGTCACATAGTGTGGGACAAGATCCTTAATAATTTAAAAGAATACGTCGGAATACACTTTACACATAATGTAGAGGTAAGATTATCGATAATTTGCAGTACTACATCCAAACCTAATATACTTCACATAACGAAGGGCAATATCCTTGACAACGTATAAAAATACGTCGAAATACACTTAATATTTCATGTATTGTAGGGTAAAAATCCATGATGATTTGCAAGAATACGTCGGCATACATTTCACATTGTGGGGTAAAATGTCATTGATAGCTTACAGGAATACGTCGAAATACACTTTACATATTGTACGGGGTAAGCATCTCGATAACTCACAATAATACATCGGATTACACTTCATATATCATAGGGCAAGATACTTGATAACTTAGAGAATACGTCGAAATACACTTAATAGTTCATGCATTGTAGGGGCAAATGTCCTTGATAACTTACAAGAATACGTCGGAATACACTTCACATATTGTTGGGTAAGATCGTTGATAACTTAGAAGAATGCGTTGGAATACACTTACTACCTCACATACTGACGTGTAAAAAGATGCTTGAGAGCTTACAAGAATACCTCATATATTGACGCCTACAAAGGTCCTTGATAGCTTACAAAAATACGTCGGAATACACTTCACTTATTGTAGTGTAAGATCCTTAATAACTTAGAAGAATACGTAAGAATACTCTTCCCATATTGTTGGATAAGATCAATGATAACTCACAAGAATACGTCGGAATACACTTCGCATATTGTAGGGTAATGATCCTGGCGCCTCCAGCTGGACAATTCTGGACGCAGAAGACGCATCTGT
Organism: Alviniconcha marisindica; assembly: GCA_018857735.1. NCBI lineage: Eukaryota > Metazoa > Mollusca > Gastropoda > Provannidae > Alviniconcha > Alviniconcha marisindica. The sequence goes on along the minus strand of JABMCL010001506.1, from coordinate 295,728 downwards.
TCAGTGACTATTTCTAAACTGTCTTTTTCACAGCCGTGCCTATTCCCCCCCCTCCCCCTCCCATTTAACTTGTTTGTGCGTGCGTGTCCGTGCGTGCGTGCGTGCGTACTTGCGTGCGTGTGTGCGTGTGTGTGTGTGTGTGTGTGTTGTGTGTGTGTGTGTGTGTGTGTGTGTGTGTGTGTGTGTGTGTGTGTGTGTGTGTGTGTAAAGCGCCCTGCGCTTCCACCTTGTGCGGTAGATGGGCGCTGTAGAAATCCTCTTTATTATTATTGACATAGTTCGCTCCACAAATTATTTTCCACACGAATCAAGTACCATAAAGTAAAAGGTTTATGCTGACGGAAATAAGGGACACAGAATGAGCTTTTTGATGCATCTCTAATATGGACAATCCAAGGGAAACAAAGTAATTGCCTCCCTTGGTTCTATAAATGGATTAAGGAAGTACTTGACTTACTCTGAGGGCGAGCAAACAGGGTTGGAAGGGTGGGGACAATGGAAGAAAACAGTACATGCGCCTCTTAGATCAACAATATATGATGACTTAAATGTCCTTCAGGAAATCAGATTTCTAGTCATTGGTACTGGGGACCTCTCAAAATGGTAACCATTAGTGCGTGACAAAACGAGACAAGATTGAAGAGAATATCCATCTTTCTTCCCTTTTACACTCCACGCAGTTATAACGTACAAAAATAAAGGGATAGCGAATAATTATGAGGTTAAAA
>JABMCL010001506.1:287500-290000 GCA_018857735.1 Alviniconcha marisindica | reverse complement strand
GCTTATTGCTATTCATTTCATGTATAGACTTGTGAGACCATTTCTACTTCACCCTCTACTGATTGCTCGCCATTTTATGTAGATCTATGACACCCTTTCTACTTCTGCCCCCTCTTCCACTCGTCATTTTACGGTACAGATTTGTGGCAAACTATGTTCTACTTACTGCCGTCAATGTCACCAAAAGCGTACAGCTGGTGCCAGTCGTTGAAGAGATCCAGATCCGAATCAGCAATGCGTTCCTTAAACTGCAGGTGGAAGAAACGACAGGTTGTCAACATTTAATATGTACAAACATGCAAGCAACGAAATATCACCACCATCATCATCACCACCAGCACCAACAGAAGCAGCAGCTGAGGAGGAAGAGAGTACTACAACAACAACGACAACAGGTATATCACAGAGACAATAAACAGAAGCTATTTGTTCTTAAAAGCAAAGCCCATTCCCCCTCCAACTGGATATTATTCCTGAACGGATGTGCAAACAAAATTTAATGTGCTCCATGTTTCCAATGGCAGCAGTACATGGCCGTAAATATAAATGTCCTTACTCTCAAGGGCCGCATGGCACGGAACGTGGGTTATTTTTTCTGTATAAAGGTCGGATGACTCGGCAATAAAGATGGGAGTCTTTATTCTCACACGTCATAACACGGCAATACACACGGCAATAAGGATGGGAGTCTTTACCTTCACAGGTCGCATGACACAGGCAATAAAAATGGGAGTCTTTACCTTCACAGGTCGCATGACATGGCAATACAAATGGGTCTTTACCTTCACAGGTCGCATGACATGGCAATACAAATGGGAGTCTTTACCTTCACAGGTCGCATGACATGGCAATACAAATGGGAGTCTTTACCTTCACAAGTCGCATGACATGGCAATACAAATGGGAGTCTTTACCTTCACAGGTCGCATGACATGGCAATACAAATGGGAGTCTTTACCTTCACAGGTCGCATGACATGGCAATACAAATGGGTCTTTACCTTCACATGTCGCATGACATGGCAATACAAATGGGAGTCTTTACCTTCACAAGTCGCATGACATGGCAATACAAATGGGAGTCTTTACCTTCACAGGTCGCATGACATGGCAATACAAATGGGAGTCTTTACTTTCACAGGTCGCATGACATGGGAATACAAATGGGAGTCTTTACCTTCACAGGTCGCATGACACGGCAATACAAATGGGAGTCTTTACCTTCACAGGTTGCACGACACGGCAGTAAGGATGGGAGTCTTTACCTTCACAGGTCGCATGACATAGCAATAAAAATGGGAGTCTTTACCTTCACAGGTCGCTGACCGGCAATCAAATGGGAGTCTTTACCTTCACAGGTTGCACGACACGGCAGTAAGGATGGGAGTCTTTACCTTCGCAGGTCGCATGACATAGCAATAAGATGGGAGTCTTTACCTTCACAGGTCGGAGGGGACTCTTTACCATCACAGCTCGTAGTGTCTTACCTTCGCAAGACATTTCACTACAGTCGGAGTCTTTTACCTATGACACGGAAGTAAAACTAAACCGCGATAAGTCATATGACACGGAAGTAAAGCTCTATGTCGATAGGCTGCATGACAAGACAATAAATCTCTACCTTGAAAAGTCAGATGACAAGACATTAAAGCGCTACGTTGAGAGGTCGCATGACGAGACAGTAAAGCTTTACCTAGATAAGTCGCATGACAAGACAGCAAAACTCTACCTTGAGAGGTCGCATGGCGTGGCAGTAAAGTTTTACCTTGACAGGTCGCATGACGACATAGTAGCGCTTTACCTAGATAAGCCGCATGACAAGACAGCAAAATTCTACCTTGAGAGGTCACATGGCGCGGCAGTAAAGCTTTACCTTGACAGGTAGCATGACGACATAGTAACATCTTTACCTAGATAAGCCGCATGACGAGACAGCAAAACTCTACCTTGAGAGGTCGGATGACGACATAGTAACAGCTTTACCTAGATAGGTCGCATGACGAGACAGCAAAACTCTACCTAGACAGGTCACATGATAAGACTGTAAAGCTTTACCTTGATAGGTCGGATGACGAGATAGTAAAGCTTTACCTAGATAAGTTGCATGACGAAACAGCAAAACTCTACCATGAGAGGTCGCATGGCGCGGCCGTAAAGCTTTAGGTCGCATGACAACATAGTAACAGCTTTATCTAGATAAGTCGCATGACGAGACAGCAAAACTCTACCTTGAGAGGTCGCACGACACGGCAGTAAATGTGCCCGTCCTGCAGCCGTCCATCCTTCAGAACCAGTCGATGCTTTTTCTCCTTCGGCGGCGTGTGCTTGACTAGGTTCCCCAGGGACATCGCCACCACTTTGGAGGACAGCTTCCGGTCACGCTTACACCCAATGACGTCATCATCACCACCCTGTGCGCCATCAGATGGTACGTCAAGGAGTTTTACGATGAACCAGTTACAACTGTTACATGTAAACCAACGCGTAAAACCACCAGTTAA
>JABMCL010001506.1:272500-277500 GCA_018857735.1 Alviniconcha marisindica | reverse complement strand
TCACCCTAGTGCTCTGTCTTCTATCTCACCCTAGTGCTCTGTCATCTATCTCACCCTAGTACTCTGTCTTCTGTCTCACCCAATACTTTGTCTTTTTATCTCACCGTAGTGATCTGTCTTCTATCTCACCGTAGTGATCTGTCTTCTATCTCACCGTAGTGATCTGTCTTCTATCTCACCCTAGTGATCTGTCTTCTATCTCACCCTAGTGATTTGTCTTCTATCTCACCGTAGTGATCTGTCTTCTGTCTCACAGTAGTACTCTGTCAGTCTCACCCTAGTACTCTGTCTTCTGTCTCACCCTTGTGCTCTGTGTTCTATCTTACAGTAGAGTACCCTGTCTCCTATCTCACCATAGTACTCTGTCTTCTATCTCACCCTAGTTCTCTGTCTTCTCTCTCACCGTAGTTCTCTGTCTTGTATCTCACCCTAGTGATCTGTCTTCTACCTCACCGTAGTTCTCTGTCTTCTGTCTCACCGTAATTCTCTGTTTCCTACTCATCCTGGTACTTTGTCTTATATTTCACCGTAATACACTATTTATTGTCTGGAGGGGATAGCAGATTTAGTTTCTAGTTCCTCGGATGACTACAAAAAGCATTTCGGACCTGTGTGCTTCTGCCGTGCGTAAAAGATCCCCAGGCTGTTTGGAATCGAAGAAGAGTGGGGGAAGTTTGCCTTTGCAAACGTAATAAATTATCCCCTATCCGGCAATATGCGTACATGATTACAAGTGCTCATGGGCTGTCGTTAACAAAACCAACTACACTATTGCCAAGTTAGAAACAAAGTGTACAGGAAAGAGATCACAAAACAATCATAAACAAACCCACTCTACAAATCTCCAAGCAAGAACATTCTGATTTCAAAACCCTTTTAGACACAGCTACCCACATCTCTCTTACAAAACAAACAAACAAACAAAAAACAAAACAAAACAAAAACTGAGCAAAAGCAGCCGTTTAAAACCAAAAAGCGCATTTCCACAAACCAGAGGATCTTGCAATGTTTGTAGTGTAAGACAACAAACAAACAAAAACTTTACTCTCACGCATGGAATAATGGACATACCGTTTCCGTGATGCTTTTTACTGACAGAATCCTCGTAGACGCTGTATGAATAATTCAGACTGCAAAAAGAAAGAAAAACCACATGATGACCATGGTTTGTTTCAGAAACACGTAGCAGCGGATCATTCCGCGCAATTGCAGTGACACATCGGGAAAATATAAAGCATACTTTCTGAAATTGTATTTGCAAGATGCCACGAGATTGCTGTTGTTTTTTCTTTCTTTTTTACATAGATATATTTATTTTTCATGAAGTATCAGCTCCTATAAATTTTGCTGATAGGATCAGGTCCGTCGCGGGGTTTCCACTGAAGGGATGGCTTGGACAATTCATCATCGGCTCTGAAGATGCCAAACAGATCATACAGCAGAATGTTGGTGTGAGACAGCCGGCTGTGCATTGTAAAAGAAACAGGTTGATGACGATGGTAACATTGATGATGATGACGATGATGATGGACGGGATTTCGTGACTGATAATGATGATGACGATAGTAATACTGATGATGATGTTGATGATGATGATGGACGGGAGTTCGTGACTGATAATGATGATGACGATGGTAATACTGATGATGATGTTGACGATGATGATGGAAGGGAGTTCGTGACTGATGATGATGATAACGCGCTGGATTGTAAATTTATCCAGTGACCAGGAATTCCTGGACAGTTGTCGTGTGCTCCAGCTAATGATTCTGGGAATCAAATGGGAAACGCTGATGTATACTACTACTACTACTACTACTACTACTACTACTACTACTACTACTACTACTACTACTACTGCTGTACATTTATCATGCGCTCATCAACGCCCTGAGCGCTCACATGATACATATTAACCTAAATATGACATTCTATACACACGTAGAGCACAGTTCCATCCGAACAACCCACACAAAGCACCATGCGGAAAGACAAACAACACTCCCCCCTTCCCACACGAACAAAAACCACAATGAATTCAAATGTGTACAACACTGATACATCATACATGCGCGCGCCAGCGCGTGCACACACACGCACGCACGCACGCACGCACGCACGCACGCACGCACGCACGCACGCCACACACACACACACACACACACACACACACACACACACAATGACTGTAGCAGAAACTGGGTACTGATATTAGTTGGGGCGAAAATACCGTGAGAAGAGGAAGGCTTTTAGTTTGGCTTTAAAAGATGACAGATGTACATTGACAAATGCATTCCATAGGGTGAGAGGGCCAGCTGCGTGTGTGATCTGGACAGTGGGAAAAACTGTTTTCTAGTTCTTCTCGAGTGAACGCTTGTTTAGTCTCGTCATGCGGGGGCGCTTCTTTGTTTATTTCCTTAGAACAAGTTTATGTCTCTTCGCTGCTCTGGCGAAGGCAGTGTTTTTCAAAAATGTGTATACTGTTTCGTCGTATGCCATTACGCCTTTGTTCGTGTGGGGAGGAGGGAGGGTAGTTTGTCTTTCCGCATGGAGCTTTGTGTGGGTTGTTCGGGTGGAACTGTGCTCTACGTGTGTATAGAATGTCATATTTAGGTTAATATGTATCATGTGAGCGCTCAGGGCGTTGATGAGCGCATGATAAATGTACCGTAGTAGTTACAAAAATAGATCATTCCTTGGTGTATGGATTAAACAGTGGGATCATATTCTGAGGTATTGCAGCGTACGCAAATGGTATATAATCTGTTATGTAAAATACCTTATGGATTTTTCTGATCAACAGCATTTTTTGGAAAACGCTGCCTTCGCCAGAACAACTAACAGACAGAAACCTATTCTAAGGAAACAAACAAACAAACAACAACAACAACAACAAAAGACCCCGGCCATCTCATCCCCCCCCCCTTTCCCAACACACAAAAGGCGACGCCACTTATCTGCACGCCCTACGTAGACGTAGTGACGATGGCGAACGATAGATAGATAATTGGTTTAATGTCATGTGCAATTAACACGTCCCCGACCATTTGCCTATAGAACAGTTTCATTGATTTTTACTTTGCTGCTTCACAAGGTCTTCCATCGCCCTGAGCACTTTTCGCCAGCAACACATTAACCCTTCCCCTTTCAACAATTCTGCATTTTTGGTGCAGTTTCCTCCCAAGAACAGTATCAGGAAAAGGTTAAGCTATGTCCCAGATTGCTGCTTTTGAGAACTCTGTTTCTCGCAAGAATTCAAGCGAAGCTGGATTTCAAGCAGAAAATTGCAAAACAGCACCCTATTATCAGACTGAACTAATCTCTTTGACAACGACATCGCATAGAGTCCTAAGAACAGAGAGAGAGAGATAGAGAGAGGGGGGGGGGGGGAGAGAGAGAGAGAGAGAGAGAGAGAGAGAGAGAGAGAGAGAGAGAGAGAGAGAGAGAGAGAGAGAGAGAGAGAGAGAGAGAGAGAGAGAGAGGGCCTGTTTCTATTTGCCAAGGAAATATCGGGTGTGCTCTACTCCATTCCTCTAACTAAAATCGTGATTGTTTTAGAACCTCGGTTTTTCCACTTAACAAAACCTTCTTTGCGGAACCCAATTCTGTTTTTCCTTCAGCAACACTTCGTTGCAGAACCCCAGTTCTTTCACCATTTAATAACACTTCGTTGCGGAACCCCTATTCTTTTTCCCTTTAAGAACACTTTATTGCAGAACCCCAGTTCTGTTTCACCTTTAAGAACGCTTCGTTGCAGAACCCCAGTTCTGTTCCCCTTTAAGAACGTCTCGTTGCACACCCCCTGTTCTTTTCCCCTTTAAGAACGCTTCGTTGCAAAACCCCGGTTCTTTTCCCCTTTAAGAACACTTTGTTGCATATCCCCGGTTCTTTTCCTCTTTAAGAACGCTTCGTTGCAAAACCCCGGTTCTTTTCCCCTTTAAGAACACTTCGTTGCAGAACCCCAGTTCTGTTCCCCTTTAAGAACGCTTCGTTGCAAAACCCCGGTTCTTTTCCCCTTTAAGAACACTTCGTTGCAGAACCCCAGTTCTGTTCCCCTTTAAGAACGCTTTGTTGCAAAACCCCGGTTCTTTTCCCCTTTAAGAACGCTTCGTAGCAGAACCCCGGTTCTTTTCCCCTTTGAGAACACTTCGTTGCAAAACCCCGGTTCTTTTCCCCTTTAAGAACGTTTCGTTGCAGAACTCCAGTTCTGTTCCCCGTTAAGAACGCTTCGTTGCAGAACCCCAGTTCTGTTCCCATTTAAGAACACTTTGCTGCAGAACCACGCACGTTGCCCTGTTTATGAGCAACCAGTCAGAGATGATTCGGCCACAAGAACAGCTGACGACATCGTTTCGAGGCAGTCTCTAGTGCGGGATTTGTGAACATAGGGTGTCTTAGTCTTGAGTGTCCAATTTCGCGGCAATAGAAAATCACACAGTTCGTTCAAGTTTGTTTGTGCAGTTCAAATTACAAGTGACTCCCTGCCCGAGTCTTTCGTCACGCGTGTCCTGTGACGGGGTGTCACAGACACAAAGATCTGAAACCGAATGACTGCTAGCGTTCTAAAACAAGATCCAAACACAAAAAGGTTCAAACAAACGCTTATTTGTTTTACCACGGACACGCAGTATGCAAATTTTCGGGAAAATTCCCTTTATCAAGCCACAAAACGACACTTAAACAACAGATAAACGGACAAAAACGATGAAAAATGAAAGAAAAAGACTTATCTTGTTTTGGCTTAGTTTTTACGGCTTGTTCGGTGCTTGGAAGATTGTTGGCAGATACAAAGATTTCAATTCTCGCCCAGCAGAGAAACCGGAGATACGAAACGTTCCGTGTCCTCTTGAGAGTGGAGTAGGTCAGATAGTTTCCTACAGATCCCAAGTTTGGAATGAACTGCCTTACTCTGCCGGACACTGTGCAGCCGCCCTTCAGTCGACCAATCAGGTCATGTTTTATTTTTCTGTCTGTTCGCAACAAGGTGGTATTAGACAAAG
>JABMCL010001506.1:257500-267500 GCA_018857735.1 Alviniconcha marisindica | reverse complement strand
CTCGATCTTCACCTTTTTGACGTGGTGCGGTTTGGAAAATGCGACGGTTGCGGCAAGTAGTCACAATGCCCTTCACTCGACCAACTAGTCAGCCATTAGCTGACGACAGCTCTGGGTGGGCATGTGCACTAGGGACCTATACAATGACATCTTCCCCGTCAACATCGGTGGCCTTTCGATCACTGTTCGCGGTTGTGAGAGTAAGTAGTTGTGAAGTTTGTTGTCTAACCAACGACACAGAAAACTGCTCTCTGTCCCTGCCGAAGCGATAGTTTGCAGGGCAACCAAAAACTCCCCAGTGACGCCCTGGAAATCTTTCAAACACGTGGGCACCGCCCTCACTTTTATTCCAACATATATCAGTGGGCGGAGCTTTCTCGCTCCTGGAGACAAGTTAATTGAGTGTTAGCCGCTGCGCTGTAAGTACCGCCTTCCATGGTTAGCCACCAAACCTAAGGACACCGACAGACGTCAACTGTAAGTCAATTACCGCCAAAACTGTGGAAAGAGGATGGCTCCGTGGTGGAGCGACGGACTCGTGATCGAAAGGTCGCGGGTTCGAGTCCCGGCAGGAGCAGCCGGAGAATTTTCTTCTCAGAGTCAACTTTCTGTGTTGACTCTTATTTCGTTACCGCAGTAGTACGTAAACGATCCCGGTCATTCCGCCAAAAGTGTAGATGGCAGCTAGGTTACAGCTAAACACACATGCATCTTATGTATGTGGCTTCGAATAAAGTGAGGCTGTAAACTAGTGCGTGGTCGTATGGCGTACACAGACCTTGCGCCGAGACGGCAGCAATTTCACGTGGCGCCATGTAACAATCAAATAGCATTGTAACCACTTCGGTGGATATTCAAATCGCGCTGTGTAAAGGTACAGTCATTCATTTAAAGTCGCATACAACTAGAGCACAGCAGAGAATAGCGCTATGGCTGCCCCTGCGAAGTGCTTAGAGCTCATCTCGAGATGAGGTGCTCAACAAGTGTTCATATAACTAAATAAAGCTAATGCTGCTGACAAAAACGTGTCAAATAAAACTCGAATCTTAGCTCAAAGTATATGGTACAATATATCGAATCATTGATCAGTATGTATCGTTAATGGTTCTTTCTGATGCGGATCTTTCAGCGTCGGTCATATTTTTCGACAGTGTCATTTAATTCCGGAGTGTTGACTGGCTTGTGACTGGTTCCTCGATGTCCCGCCGGGCATATTAATTGGAGGCGGCGGAATGATAGGTTGAGAAACCAGCTGGGCATTGAGATGTATGTTAGAAGAAGAGCTGCCTCCTGAATATAGAGCAAAATCAATACATTCGTGAAATGTTTGCCGGATTCAGACTGTAGTGACTTCTTCCAACTAACAAGTCTCGAAAGGAAACCAGCAACGGTGCCGCAAGGAAAACACACACACACACACACACACGCACGCACGCACGCACGCACGCACGCACGCACGCACGCACGCACGCACGCACGCACGCACGCACGCACGCACGCACACACGACACACACGCACACACGCACGACACACACACACCACACACACACACACACACACGCGCGCACACACCACACAACACACACACGCACACAACACCACACACACACACACACACACACACAACACACACACACACACACACACACACACACACACACACACACACACACACACACACGCACGCGCGCGCGCGCGCGCAAGCACACACGAAGAAAGAATTGGGTGGGGGGGGGAAGCAAGGAAGGAAAGAATTAAACAACCGTGGGGAAAAAATGAAATAAACAGCAGAAAAAGGAAAAGAATGAAAGAAGTGCTCTGCGTGGACTAAATATAACTACGAAAATCTCACAGCAAACAATTTTAGGCGGGGTCAAAATAACCATCCGCTTTATGTCGTAGACAGCCTCTACATTTCACAAGAGTTAAAACATCTGAAACAAGAATGACTACTGGCTTTCTAAAACAAGATCGAAACAGATAAAAGGTTAAAAGGAACGCTGATTTAACATGACAATACTAAACATGCGAATTTTCGGGTTAAGCTCTTCTTTGAAACGACAGAACAACACTCGAGGCATTCAACGAAGAGGGGCTTACCCCCGAAAATTCGCGCATTTTTGTATTGTCATATCAAATTAGCGTTCCTTTTAACCTTTCATGTGTTTGGATCTTCCACGAGAGTTAGTGATTGGATGCTAGCGACCTGTCAGCCGCACAGAATTACCACAGGCTGATTGACAAGAGAGAACGAGGAAGGGTCCTTGGACCTCAGGGGGACGGACATCTCTCTGACGATGATGAGGTGCTGTTGGTGGCTGAGAAGGGCACTCGGAATCCATAATGAGCGGGCAGCAAAGATTGAAATGGGGTTGGCGATCTTTGCCATCGCCGCCATAATACTGTGGTACGTACAGCAGCAGTAGTAGTGGAGGTAGTAGTAGTAGTAGTAGTAGTAGTAGTAGAAGGAAGTCGCGTACTACTACTACTACTACGACTACGACTACGACTACAACAACAACTGTTACTACCACCACCACTTCCATCACTACTACTACTACTACTACTACTACTACTACTACTACTACTACTACTACTACTACTACCACCACCACCACCACATCCACCACCACCACCACATCCACCACCAGTATTACTAAGAATATTTATACAGCAGGAAATCTTGTCCGGAGAGACTATTCTAAGTGCACACACACACACACACACACACACACACACACACACACACACACACACACACACACACACACACACACACACACCACACACAACACACACACACACACACACACAAACCGGCAGGCGAAGACAATCACATCATTTTCTTCAGTCTTGACCAAGAGTTTGTAGTAAGAGATCAACAGTCTTCTGCAGTGTGCCACTGAACCAAAACTAAACTGACAAACAGTTAATCGGAGCCTGTAGCTGCTAGGGAACCTCTTCGGCGTTCAAGTGTCTGTCGGGCAACCAAATTATTCATTTCTTCAACAGTCCTGGCTCTTCACCCGTAGACCCTCACATCACTTCAGCAACGTCATTACAGTGGACGTTGGCTCATCTCCCTGTCAACGCTTGAAACGAAACACACTGACACCATAATACGGTGAAGATCATCTCCACTGCTCATTTTAATAAGCGCTGCATTCCGTTTGTGGCTCAACGACACTTATGGCCGATCCTAAGACCTGTGGAGTATTCCCCGAAGGGAAATAACAGCATCGATGTATGCCTCAGAAAGGTTCCCCGAAGGGAAACAACAGCATCGATGTATGCCTCAGAAAGGTTCCCCGAAGGGAAATAACAGCATCGATGTATGCCTCAGAAAGGCCAGCAGAGCGGTCGTGTCCAGGGCCTATAAAGCACGTGCAGCAGGAGCGGAGGTGGGACAATTCCTGGCACACAGCACTGGCCAGGGGCTTCATATGGAAACCCGCCTTGCTATTTCGGAGCCTCGTATGTCAAAGCTTGGTCCCCTGGCCGATAGATTTAGATGTCGCATCTGGCAGCAAAATTCCCGTCTGGGGAGAGGGCTGGAACGTGGCATGAAGAGGGATGTCAAGAGGAAGATGAGTGGAGGGTAGTGCTTCCCTTTATATAATGGTCTGATCCATAGGGTGAGTGATAGAAAATGGGAGAGACTATTGCCTGAGAAATACGGGAAAGGAGAGAGAGAGAGAGAGAGAGAGAGAGAGAGAGAGAGAGAGAGAGAGAGAGAGAGAGAGAGAGAGAGAGAGAGAGAGAGAGAGAGAAAATCGATCAAGTTATAGATTCTTGAATTCGAGAAAGGGAACGCCCACTCTGGTCACATGACTTAGTGTTCAGTTGCTGCTTATATACCATAACTACAGGTATAGTTCGCAAACGCTGTGAGACATCTTCTGCCAAAACGAAATTCATGGTGTGGGTCATAATCACTTTTCATCATAATAAAAGATGCATTCTGTTTCTCGCTGAACGATACTTTTGGTCTACCAAAGACAGGAACGGTAGAATATTCGTTTTCCAACAACATTGTCTACCAAAACAACACACAACACAGCACACACACACACACACCACACACACACACACACACACACACACACACACACACACACACACACACACACACACACACACACACACACACACACACACACACACACACACACACACACACACACACCACACACACACACACACACACCACACACACCACACACACACACACACACATACACACACACACACACACACTGACACACCACCCACTCCCACACACACCTCACACACACACGCTCACACACACACACACACACACACACACACACACACACACACACACACACACACACACCACACACACACACACACACACACACACTGATACCGACCCACATGACCCCAAACATACGCTGACAAACACACGCGCTGACGCACACACACACACACACACACACACACACACACACACACACACACACACACACACACACACACACACACACACACACACACCTCCCCACCCCCACACGGAACATGGTAGCTCGAGAGCCAGCCACATAGAAAGAGAAGCCTCAGAGGAGCAGAAAGTGAGCTAGTCAACATCTTCACGTCGTTGGCAGACTCCCCGGGGGGTCGTTGGCCCTCCCAGAGACCTGTCTTCGGCCAGTCACACCTCCCTACTCCCCATCGCATTACCCGCCCCTGCCCAACTAGGTCAGCTCATGCTGACGAGAAGAATGTGCGTGCGCATGTACGGCTCTTTATTCCGGAACACACTCCCTCCCACTCACACCCACACACCGCCCTCTCTCTCTCTCTCTCACTGACGTTCTCTCCCTTCTCCACCACGCATACACTTCCCTGTGCCGCTAGAAATGGGCAGTCCGGTGTGTAATTTGTTCAAACAAAAATGAAAGAACACCTAAAATTAAATAGAACTATATTCAAGATTACTTTATTATCTCATCAGAGAAATTAAAACGTGGCTGGACATTAACCACATCACAGTACACAATAACACATATGTTATATTTTAAAACTCAGAGAACAGTTATTGAAAATTCAAAAGTTACAGAATAACTAGTAATTTATCTAATTTACACACACGCACACACACACACACACTACTCTGACGTTTGAACAGATTTATGTGTTCAGAAATGCTATTGACTGCAGAAAAAAACTTTTTTTTGTATTTGAAAACTGTATTTGATTTGGGTACGCGAAATCATCTACCAGATGGAAGAAGCTCATAATGTTTAGCAATGACATGGCTGTTGTCATCCACAATCACCCTAGCCTTCCGTACCACACGAAGTTCATACAACTGACTTAAGCGTTCTTGTTTTTCACTCACAACCTTGCCACACACATTCACCACTTTATTCAGGACATAATTATATGCATGTGTGTTTTGTTCTAATAAATAGCGTGTGTTTTTTGTTTTTTTTACCTTTCTATGTGTTTGGATCTATATGCATATGGAACTGGATCGCTGCCATCTGATGGCCAGGGACCAGAACCCCCCCCCCCCCCCCCACACACCCAACACGTTCTACTTAAACACTGCTCAACCCACAATGCTAACATAGTTCAGGAGCTGTGTGAGAGTCGAGGTGGACGTCCTGGGCTGTCCATCCTAACGAGCCTTCTGGTTTCCGTGGACGTAAAGAATTATTGAACCGTGCTTCGGCATTGGTCACAACTTGTCCCTAATATGCCAACTGACATCTGAGGACATTAAGCAACACTTCACCACCATCACAATGCTAACATTTGCCAAACATGGGGCAGGATAGCTGGTAGAGTGTCGGATCGAAAAGACAGGCACAATACTGACCTGGGTTCGATTCCCTGTCGCCGCAATGAGTGCAGACTTACTGTGTCCGTACAGCCCACGTGTGCAACCGCTTGCATCAACATCTGTGCGCACGACAAAAATCTCCCCACACTGGCTGCCATACCACAATTTGGACACAAGTGAATACTGCACACACTGGTAGGAATTCGTAGCGCTGCTCTTGCTGCTGCTGTAACCTTATCCAGGAAAGCGATCCGAATTTTCCGCAAGGGATTAATGAAGTATCAACAGAAACAAAACAAAAAACAACAAAAAGACACGACCAGAAACACGCCCCAAACTCCCCGAACACATCCTACTGGAACACTGCCAACATGACAATGCTAACATACGTCAGACATGACCAGGAACACGTCCCAACTCCCTGAACACATCCTACTGGAACACTGCCAACATGACAGTGCTAACATGCGTCAGACATGACCAGGAACATGCGCTAAACTCACTGAACACATCCTACTGGAACACTACCAACATGACAGTGCTAACATACTTCAGACATGACCAGGAACACGCACCAAACTCGCCCCAAACTCCCTGAACATACTCTACTGGAACACTGCCAACATGACAGTGCTAACATAGTCAGACATGACCATGAACACGCCCCAACTCCCTGAACACATCCTATTAGAACATTGCCAAAATGACTTTGCTAACATACGTCCAAAAATCCCCCCCACCCTTCCCCCCCAAAAAAACAAAAAAACAAACAAACCCCCAAAAAACAACTGCCGAAACGACCGTGCTAACGTTTGCCAGATATAACCAGGATCAGACCACAACCTACTGAACACATGCTACTTGAACACTTGAACACTGCCCGAACGACTGCGCTAATACTTGATACACCAAACATGATAAGAAATCAGCCCCCTCCCCCAGCCCCCACTCCCAACCCCACTCCCTCTCCCCCTCCCCAGCTGTCCAACACACAGTGCGTGATCTGAGATACTAGGTGTGGACAGGGAACCAGTACCCAAAGATTGCTGTTGCTTCCAACTTCCAATTGCACGTCCCGCAAACTAATCATCCAGTATGAACACACACACACACACACACACACACACACACACACACACACACACACACACACACACACACACACACACACACACACACACACACACACACACACACACACAAACACACACACACACACTCATTCACTCACACACACACACACATACACACACTCACATTCATTCACTCACACACACACACACACACACACACACACACACACACACACACACACACACACACACACACACACACACACACACACACACACACACACACACACACACACACACACACACACACACACACACAACCACACACGCGCGCCGAGGGCAGTATCACGGTATACCTCTTCTTAAAAGACGGCAAAAGTGAGGATATGTACGGCTTTAACGAGACAATTTGGATGATGAAAACATTTGTGTGTGTGGTGTGTATGTGTGTGTGTGTGTGCGTGCGTGCGTGCGTGCGTGCGCGTTTGTGTTGTGTGTGTGTGGAGAGTGGGGTAGGGTGAGTGTATGTGTGCGTCTGTGCATGTGCGTGGTGTGTTTTGTGTGTGTGTGTGTGTGTGTGTGGTGTGTGTGTGTGTGTGTGTGTGTGTGTTGTGTGTGTGTGTGTGTGTGTGTGTGTGTGTGTGTGTGTGTGTGTGTGTGTGTGTGTGTGTGTGTGTGTGTGTGTGTGTGTTGTGTGTGGGGTGTGTGTGTAGTTGTGTGTGTTGTGTGTGTGTGTGTGTGTGTGTGTGTGTGTGTGTGTGTGTGTGTGTGTGTGTGTGTGTGTGTGTGTGTGTGTGTGTGTGTGTTGTGTGTGTGTGTGTGTGTGTGTGTGTGTGTGTGCGTGTGTGTAAAAAGAACACTAATTTTAAAGGGACAATACAAAACATGCGCAAATGTTCTGCAAATGTTCTTCGTAAGAGTTTTTGAAAGCAATAAACCGACAGTTAACCGATGATAAAATGAAAATAGTGTACTTACGATAACCGGATAAATTACTGTTTTCATTCAGTACTTTCATGCCTGGAGTGTCTGGAAGAATGCTGGCATGACAGTGACGTCAACACGTCTGTCAGTCAGCTGTGTTTCATACTAAACAAGAACGTAACATATGAATCACAGTTTGTGAAAATTCGAATGTACAGCTGGTTGGCTAGGCGTAAGAGAACACCCAAGTTATTCGAATGTACAGGCAAATAGACCTTCACCTAAAATGTGGCTGTCTGAGAACTCAGCCACGTTCGGTCGAACCAGGCTACATTAACCCCTAATGGCCACGACGAAAACAGCTCACTGGCGCCACCTACCAGCGTACGTTAGTTATGGGCACTCATTTGCATAACAGTCCTTTCCCGTGCAAAACCTCAAGACGTTTGCCGTCTGCCGCCTCGGTTGCAATTCTGTTAATGCGTTCGACTGAGACAGTTTTGTCATCGGCACTCGTTTGGGGGCGTTGGGAAATAGTGATAGGACATTCTGATGGAGGCTTCAGCGTCTGTCAACGACTTACGGCCGACTGGTGGCAATTTGTTCCGCCTTGTCTTTTCTGAGTCCGCTACTTGCCATGCATAGCTTCCGCTTCCGCATGGTTGCTTGTAAAGTCTTTAAAAGTGGCGAATAGCGTTTAATGCGGCAGCCGCATTCTGTCTCCCCTATCCCCCATCTCTCTCTCTCTCTTTCTGTCCCTCTCCTTCCCCCCCTCTGTCTCCTTTCCACCATTTCTCTCTCTGTGGCGGATCTCGCGGGACTGATTTCCAAGCAGGACGATTTTTTTTTGGAGGTCTCGATTCGAACACGAAAAAGAGTTCCAATAAATCGCCAAGATGCCAGCTGCTGGATTACCAACAGCTTTTGGATGGTGCCCTGGGAGCTCAGCTGAAAGAAAATGCAGTTTCTCCCTGGAACATTTCCCTCGGAAAGAAGGAAACCACTGTTGTCCTTCAGCTCGTGACGACAACAGACCCAGACATGGCCGATTTCGCCCCCGCCCCCCCCCCCCCACCCCCCCTCCCTCCCCCGCCCCTGTCCCATTAACAGCAAACGAAGCAAGCAAAAACAACTTTTTTATTCACAGGTATATGAGGAGTTAGTAACTGGATTTTCAGCGTCCCGTCAATCACACGGGATCACTTCAGGACGAGAGTGTATGGGGAGAGGGGTACTGATTGATTGATTGATTGATTGAACTTTATTTCTCAACGGTGAACATATTAGCGCAAAGGCCGACTCACATATCTGCCGGTCCTACAGGACTACTAATAACCAAGACATTCACAGTGACATATGCATCAATAATAATAATAATAATAATAATAACAGCACATATAAAACGAGACAGCGACTGCAACGAAAATGAAAAAGAGCAAACAAGCCAAAGCAAACAAGCAAAACCAAATCACCCAAAACCAAGTCACCCATGCATGGCAATACTGCATCAAAGCTGCAATACCACTGTGCATGTTCTCGAAAACGACGACGACGACGACGACGACGACAACAACAACAACAGCAACAACAGTTTTATACGACCTAAGAGGAAATACCAATTCAGCCACACACACAGACGAGCTCTGGCGTCTTTTTTCTTTCTCTTTCAACACGATCCGTGTAATCGCCATTTTCTTAATTCCACCCTTCAAGCCATCGGAGACTTCGAGGTGGGAAGCCCACACCTACCTTTCACGCGATGATAGCGGATGGCTGAAGGCGAATCGCACGGTGAAGTGTGAACGATGACGTCCTTTGCGCAGCACCGCTGTGTCGTTCGCACGAGCGCATGACGTCAGTGTGGCCTTGACCGGCACGTGCAGGAAGTGACCCGTGACACCTATGACCTGCAGGTGAAGGATCTTCACGCCTGGACATACGAAGATGCCGGCTGCAACAAAAACAATGCGCTTTCATTAAAGCTGGTTGTTTTTGCTTCGTTTTCTGGCTGCTCTGTCTGTCTGTCTGTGTCTGTTCGTCTGTCTGTCTGTCTGTCTGCCTGTCTGTGTCTGTTTGTCTCTGTCTGTCTGTCTGTCTGTCTCTGCCTCTCTGCCTCTGTCTTTCTCTGTCTCTCTGTCTCTATCTCTGTCTCTCTCTCTCTCTTTGTTTCTGTCTGTTTGTCTGTCTGTCTGT
>JABMCL010001506.1:250000-255000 GCA_018857735.1 Alviniconcha marisindica | reverse complement strand
ACGCACGCACGCACGCACGCACGCACGCACGCACGCACGCACGCACGCACGCACGCACACCCTGAGATAATTGCCGTTATCATTCAGCCGTCCTTTTTATGCAATATTTTACGATTATATTTATTATTATTATTATTACCATGCGAATATACGAATATACGTCATTTACTGTGTACAGATGAGGGACAATATGAACGGGCATGTGTTTTTTTGTGTTTGAGATACAGAAGCCTGTTGTTTTGATGTAATGTATTGACATATGTTTATAAGCGTAAGATCAGTCTAATACCACTTATGCGGAAAGACTTTAAATAAAAACGAAGAAGAATCTATCATGCTATTTATGCCTTCCCACTTTCTTCGACTTCTTAGACTTCTTCCCCCCAAAAATAAAAAAAATCTTTAACACTCATCGAGGTGTATGATAATAGTAAATTAAACGTTTACTTATGAAATGATCAGTTTGGTTCGCTCCCAACGCCAGGCGACGTGGAACCTGAACGGTGAATCAGACTTTGACTAGTGATCTGATGACTCGTGTCAGGACAGTGATGCTGTTGTGGTTCCAGCGTTCTCTCAGCTGGGCCCTGTAGTTAGATGAAATGTAAATACTGATAATTATGTGCCCGCTCACTGACCAACTACACTGACAGGTTTTTTTAAAACTTAATTTACTGCGGTTGCTGTTGTCTTTGTTGTGTTTAGAATTGTGTTCAGCTTGGGACTTGCGTTTTGAACTAGTGGAAACGAATTGTGAAAATGTGCTTCCTCTTGGTTTAAACAAAGTTTATTTACATTCATGAAAATATGGACAATCAAAATCATTGTATGAGCATTAAACAAGCTAGGCTTATAGTATAGTGCTTCCTCTTGATGTGACTATATACGGCTGTCTGGGACTTACATATCAAAACTTACTCATGTGTGTGCGCAAGGACTGGGAAGGGTAAGTTAGGCTGTGGCCGTCTGCTGGTATTCAGTATTGGGTACTCCTAACTCTGTTATTCAACGGATGCAAAAAGTCCAAAATACTGCTGCACGCCTTGTTCTCAGAGCACCACGCCATCAGAATTGCACACATCTCCTACAGCAACTCTACTGGCTACCAATTTCTGAACGAATAAAATGCAAAGCTGCTTGCATGTGTTACAACGCAATCACAGGTTCCGTTCCTAGCTTTTATTTTTCGGAGCTGCTGCACCTTTACAGTCCTTCCCACTCTCTCCGCTCTTCGTCAGACACACGTGTGCTCGAACTCCAAAGCTTTAACCGCAAAACCCATGGCTTTCTCGCTTTCTCACACTCCGGTCCCGACATCTGGAACAATCTCTCCCACGACATCAGCCACTCACTTCCTTCAAAAGCAAACTCAAGACATTTCTCTTCTCCGATTATTTCAGTTAGACAACACTGTCTTTCATCCCTATCAGTCTTTACAATGTGTGTGTGTGTGTGTGTGTGTGTGTGTGTGTGTGTGTGTGTGTGTGTGTGTGTGTGTGTGTGTGTGTGTGTGTGTGTGTGTGTGTGTGTGTGTGTGTGTGTGTGTGTGTGTGTGTGTGTGTGTGTGTGTGTGTGTGTGTGTGTGTGTGTGTGTGTGTGTGTGTGTGTGAGCGTGCGTGCGTGCGTGCGTGCGCGCGCGCGCATCTTTTACATAGTTATGCTTGAACTCTTGTTGATGTGTACATTATGTGTTGGCTTTTGTTAAATTGCGTATAGCATGCTCTATCTCGACGTACACCATGTGTGCTGTTTTTGTTCAGCGCTTTGAGCTGCGGGGTAGGCGCTTTACAAATATCCATCATTGTTGTTATTATTATTATTATAATTAAAAGCCTGTTGCACACGAGGCAGCGAGTTACTTGATTTGCAAGTAGCGCGGTAAGTTAGGACTCGTCAAAACAGCCAAATGCACACCAAACGCCACGCATTCCGCGTGCCACGATGGTTGCCATGATACACACCTTTCACGACAGTAGTTTCCCCTCGACAAGATTGCGTCTTCTAGCGTCCCCTCTCCGCCGGGTCTCCTTCGATTGGCCGATTCGAGCGCCAAGTGTCACATATACAGAACCAGCCCTATTTAGAGCATCATGCCTTTCTGACGTGCAACTGAGCCGGTTTGGCCTGGCGGTAAGGCGTTAGGCTGGTAAGCAGAGGGACCTCGGTTCGAATCCGCCGTTTTGGCTCTGTGGACACTGTCTTGTGACTTTGTCCCTCCTAATTAATGAAACGTTAAAATGGCTCTCATCGCTACCCATCTTGATGCAGGAGTCATTCTGCTGGTGGCAGTGTAGCGATAGGCATATAATCTCCCTCTTCCCCCATCTCCATACCCCATTCCCCCCATTCTCTCCGTCCCTAATAAGCCTTATGGTTTGTGTGGACGTTAAGGACCATGTTTGCTTACTTACTGTCGTGCGATGTAATAATCGTTTGATTTGGAACTTGCCTTAACATATAAACACAAAATAATGAAATGGAGGGTGTGCGGGCCACTGGGGTACGGGGGACATCCTTTGCTGATGATGTACCTCTGGTGGAGGTTTTGCACCTTGCATTTACTCGCATACCAGGTGAGTTTGTTTGTCCCTGTTGTTGTGTTTGTGTGACGTCTTTTGTGTGTTAAATGATACCTTTTTTTTCTTCTTCTTTTTTAAATTAAGGGAAGACCTCGGTTAGCTCATCAATACGTGAAGACCACTCTTTCGATCGCAAGTTTTATCCGACAGTTCAGAATCATTCCTTCTGGTGACCCTTCGCTCACCGAAGGGACCACAATGATCGTAAATGAGAGAGAGAGAGAGAGAGAGAGAGAGAGAGAGAGAGAGAGAGAGAGAGAGAGAGAGAGAGAGAGAGAGAGAGAGAGAGAGAGAGAGAGAGAGAGAGAGAGAGTCACCTCCCCTCCTCTCTCCCTCTTTTAGAGTTCAGAATCATTCCTTTGTGGTGAACTCCGAAGGGACCACGATGATCTTAAATGAGTGAGAGAGAGTCCACCCCCTCTCCCTTTTTCTCTCCCTCTCTCTCTCTCCAGGTGTGGTAGCGTATGTACATTTGTCGGTATGGATGAGTATATATATTATATTTTTATGAGTGTACATTAGTACTATTACACAAACGTGTCTATAATTCTAAGCGTGTATAGCACCTGAAACACACACACACACACACACACACACACACACACACACACACACACACACACACACACACACACACACACACACACACACACACACACACACACACACACACACCCCGCACGCACGCACGCACGCACGCACGCACGCACGCACGCACGCACGCACGCATGCACGCATACACACAGACGCACTCACGCGCATGCACACATACACATACACACACGCGTGCGCGCACGCACGCACTCCCGCACGCACCCTCCCCCCCACACGCACACACCCACGCACGCACGCACGCACGCACGCACGCACACACACCACACACACACACACACACACACACACGCACGCACGCACGCACGCACGCACGCACGCACGCACGCACGCACACACACACACACACACTCACGCACGCACACACACATACACACGCACTCACGCGCACGCACACATACACATACACACACGCGTGCGCGCACGCACCCCCCCCCACACGCACACACTCACGCACGCACGCACGCACGCACGCACGCACGCACACACACACACAAAGTGAGAAAGAAAAATGTCCCGGTAAATCTTCCAAACACGTGGGCGCCAACACACCTTTTCGGACCATACTCCAGTGGCGGAGCTTTCTCCTCCCTGGCTGTCACTCATTCAATGGAAAACCAAAAGGACTAAATCTTTGAAAGGTGCTGTTCTTTGTGCCAATCCGCTTATCTTCGCTGGTTCTAAACGATGGACATATCATATATGGACTTTGATTTATAGATGCGATGAGCCTTTCAACGAAACGTTTTAGGAAGAAGAAAAGGAGAGAGAGAGAGAGAGAGAGAGAGAGAGAGAGAGAGAGAGAGAGAGAGAGAGAGAGAGAGAGAGAGAGAGAGAGACACAGACAGAGACACAGACAGAGACAGAGAGACAGAGACAGAAGAGACACAGAGAGACAAGACGTTAATAGCAATAGCAGGAAGCATTGGAATGATCTGCGAAAAATAGGATAGACGTCAAGATACTTCTTTTGTTTTGTTTTTGATCAAATAAGCTTTGCTTTGCTTAAAAAAAGAAAAAGAAAAAGAAGAAGTGACAAGGATGCAAATGTCGCGCTTATCGCGAGTGAAATGACAACCCACGCATCCGGTGACATGTTCCGTTTTTGTGTTCCCGATGCACTGTCTAACTTTTGCTATTCTGGAAGAGAATCGCACAACTGGCTGTAGTAAAGCGAAAGAAGTGAAGAAGCTGTGAACAAAAAATTGAAGCAAAAAAAACAACAACTGCTCTTGCGGAAAGAATCCTTGAAAGATATTGCCCACGTCTTAGCGGTGCAGAGACGACAATGTTCCTGTCTCTCAAAGTCCGCACCACTTCTTTTCTCTGGATAAACATTGAGGGCGTGACGCCTTGAGGGATGCACGCTATGTGAATAAAAGCCCCACAATAATATGATGGCAGACGATTTTTTTTTTAAACTCCCAGTCAACCAAGACGGTTATATCAGGGCGACAGCAAACAAACAAAATTATTTATTGTGACAAAAACGAATATTTGCGTGTTGTGTTTAGTCATAAGAATTTCTTCTTAACCCCCCCCCCCCACCTTTTATGTGTTTGGCCGGCAACCCTTCCAAAAACAACAACAACAACCGCCCACAGCCCTACAACAACACAACAACAACAACAACAACAACAACAACAACAACAACAACAACAACAACAACACACACACACAACAACACACACACACACACACACAAACACACACACAACACACACCACACACACACACACACACACACACACACACACAACACACACACACACACACACACACACACACACACACACACACACACACACA
>JABMCL010001506.1:240000-245000 GCA_018857735.1 Alviniconcha marisindica | reverse complement strand
CTCTGCGTAAATGGGCCGGTGTCACAGGCTAAACGAAACGAATAGAGGTAATCAGGTGGAAA
The DNA here is from genome assembly GCA_018857735.1 of Alviniconcha marisindica. Taxonomy (NCBI): domain Eukaryota; kingdom Metazoa; phylum Mollusca; class Gastropoda; family Provannidae; genus Alviniconcha; species Alviniconcha marisindica. The sequence continues at coordinate 244,938 of JABMCL010001506.1, read as the reverse complement.
ACCGACAAGGACACGAAAAAACAACTGACAAAACCGACACAGGAGCAGAGGAATACTTGAAGAGAGGTTGGGGGACGGCTTCTTTCCGTTCAACGTTCTCGCACGTTTGATTTTTTCTCTCTCACCCTTTTCATGAAAAGACCTTTACCATGAAGACACCATTCGGATCGCATTTTCGACACACACAAAAATCACTGGTTTGTTTGTTCAACGGCTTGAACAAAATATCACTTATCGAAAGTCAGGATAGTTATGCCCCCCTCACCTGCAGGGGTACCGAGGACGCAGAAATTAGGGTTCTTACTTTTGAAAATCGAGAGCTGCCAAGTATGCATTGATTAATCACGTAACATTTTGTTATAAAGATGAACCGAATGGAAGACACTAACTGGACTGAAAACGTAGAGCACGTGCAAATATTTTCACCTGCCCGTTGCGTTTGGCTGTTCAGCCAAAACCCAGAGCTACCAGATGTTCCCTTAAAGCTTGGAATAGGTCAGAATATAGCCACGCATGCTTCGCCCACTGCCACGAATCTCTTCCTTGCCCTTATTTCGACCTTCAAGGACCATTCACCTTCATTGTTTTCCAGATCATCGCCTTACTTTTTAACTGTGTTAGTTTTTGGTTAATGCAGTTTACTGCGTGGGCCCTCAGAATAAAACAGGCCACCTTGTTCATAGTCAAAGGGAATTTAAGCAGGTTCCCATGGTGAGTGCCTGGGAAATAAAAAAAGAAATGTACCCAAAACGTGTTATTGTGCACTGACAGATAGATGGATAATTGCTCTTTTTCTTCTTCCCCCCCCCCCCCTTTTTTTTTAACGTTGTAACAGTAAATTAAACGAACTTGCGACTTTAGTGACCGTGTGGCGTAAAAGAAGTTTTAATGTGTGATTTGTCCTGAGGGGACCTTACGCAGTTGATGGGATATTAAAATCCAAGAACTAACTAAATACGCACCACTCCATTTCACCCCATTCCCACCTCCATCCCCCACCCCTTCCCAACATCACTCTCGTTGTGGAAGAGGTCAGCGAAACGCGAGAAATTGCAAGGCGATTTGAAATCAAGATCTAATCGTTTCGAGAATTTGACTCGTCGACAGATCCTGGTGACTGAAAGATATTTATACTTAAATACCCCATCGACATACGACAAGAAAAACAACACCGAGTGAAGGATTAAAGACTTCTCGGTGTCTGTCTCTCATTCGCTGTCTATCTGTTTGTCTGTCTCTGTCTCTCTGTCTCTGTCTGTCTGTCTGTCTCTCTCATCAACAGGTGACCGTTAAAAAGGAAAATGAAAAAAATCACGGTTTATCCACACTTGTCATACAAACTGTTATCAATAGAAAACACTTTATTATCTGGAGCTTTCACGATGTTGATGTTCTGAGTTATGTTTTTGAGATGGAGTTCACTTAAGATTCTGCAAAGCATTATTTCTATTTATTTAAAAAAATCTGAAGAACAAAGGGCAAAACAAAACAAGTTTGTTTTGATTAATCACATAGCATTTTGTTAAAGAAGAACCGAATGAAAGACACTAATTGATCTGAAAACGTAGAACACGTGCAGATATTTTCACCCGCCCGTTTCGTTTGGCTGCTCTATTAAAACTTACACCAAAAATCTCCGAATTTCAGCTCCTCCGGGCGCTTCGCATATTTGTGCTCTTTGCCAGTGAAAAGCAGAGACCGTTGTCTCGTGGCGCATCTAACGCTTTTGCCACAAAATATACCAGCCTTGTTCTTGACGTCACTAATACCGACTACTGGGCACAGAACGGTAGCAGTAGCAGTTGTCTTTTCGAGACTTTCAAACGTCAGTGTTTTAAGAAACAGGACGAGAAATCGAGTCAAATACTGCTGTGTGTCTTCTTGTTTGGGATGGTGGTTGTTGGTTTTTGTTTATTTGTTTTATTATTCCATTGTTAACGATAAGCCCGAAATACTGCCTCGGTTCGGTTTCCATTTAACACAAGCAACGTGTCCCTCAGTCTCAAGGGTTATGTCAAACACCAAGTACTGGTTTACGACATCCTTCTTCCTAACCACTGCCATAGTTGATCACGCCATAGGTCTCGGAAAACTGTCAGCTAACGAACAGTTTTTCGATGATGCTCAAACGGCAGTGAGTTTGTAACAGACAGCTCAAAGTATGTCACACATTTCTTTTATAACTGACCCCGTTGCTTACGCCAGCACAAATAAAACCAAACTCATCTGAATCGAGACGGACCTTTTTTCTTTTTTTTTTTTTTTTTACCCGGGATGGATGCGTCTCATGTTTACGTGCGTGCTTGGGCGCTATGTTGCTTCCACAGTCTTACAAGTACCCAAATTCCAAGCACTAGTTTACGACATCCTTCCTTCAACCACTGCCGTATTTAGTTACGCCATAGGGTCCAGAAAACTGTCAGCTAACGAGCAGTTTTTTTTTTTGGGTGCTCAAACAGTAGTAAGTTTGTTACAAACATTCAAATAAAGTAAGGTGGGTCATTTATAGCCACCAACAAAGTTTACACCAGCACAAATAAAACCCAAATCGTTTGAATCGAGACGGAACTCTTTCTTTCACCCGGGGTGGACGCGTCTCATGTTTACGTGAGTGCTTGGGCGCTAGTTGCTTCTACAGTCATATTAGTACCCAGAGCTTTCGGAGGGCGCTGACCGCGTCGGTGGACAGTTGCGCGGAGATAAAGAGTGTCCCTTCAGTGGCGTAACTAAATCTGGCAGAGTTTGGAGGAAGGTGCCGGAAAACGGTGCTCGGAGTGTGACAAGTACCCAAACCTTTTGGAGGTCGCTGACCGGTGCATGGACAGCTGCGCGGAGATAAAGAGTGCCCCTTTAGTGGCGTAACTAAATCTGGCAGAGTTTGGCGGAAGGTGCCGGAAAGCGATGCTCGGAGTGTGGGGTTATGCAGAAAGCTAAGGTACTTGCATGGAAGGCTTCTGCACGTTATTAACCCCACAGAGATTGAAGTCAAGCATCAACTCAAGCTGTGCACAGTCCTCACAGGTTTACTCCAGTTTGTAACCAGCAGTAGTACAGCTGTAGGACTAGATCATACTAGTCTTCTTCTTTTCCTTCTGTCCCCTGCTGCAGCTAAGCAATTATAATTCCTGTCACGACATTAATAGATTAAGTACCCCCCCAAACAACAACAACAACAAAGAAACAAAACAACAACAACAACAACAACAACAGAAAAGCCACACACTAAAACAACAACAACAACAATAACCACCACCACAACCACCACCACCACCACCACCACCACCACCACAACCACCACCACACACAACAACAACAACAACAACAACAACAACAACAACACACAACAACAACAACAACAACAACAACACAACACACACACACACACACACACACACACACACACACACACACACACACACACACACACACACACACACACACACACACACACACACACACACACACACACACACACACACACACACACACACACACACACACACACACACACACAACACACACACACACACACACACACACACACACACACACACACACACACACACACACACACACATCACACTCACATAGCTCGTGCGCACACACACGCACACACAGACATACACACAAAACCACCACCAACAACAAAAACAACACAGACACACACAGACACACAGACACACACAGACACACAGACACACACACACACACACACACACACACACACACACACACACACACACACACACACACACACAACACACACACACACACACACACACACACACACACACACACACACACACACACACACACACCATCGTCAAGACCATCACCACCAACAACTACACAACCGACAACACCACCGACACTACCACTACCAATAACAACGCACATTACAACAACAACAACAGCAACGAGACGCAATATGAAAAACAACAATGGAATGCTCAGTCTGGACTTCCTGGCACGATTATACAAAAGCATTCACAAAGCGAAAAGATCCATACAACGGATTTGTGAATACCTTAACTCTTTTCATTCCGCGTTTGGTTTCCCTGTGGATGTCAGTTTCGATCAGCGCTCTTCCTTGACCCTAATAGGCTATCATTGGCTGCTGGTACGGAGCATGCGCACTGGAACTGGAAACCGGCTGCCTGGGTTCTGTTGGTTTTGGTTGTCAGTGGAACGTGAGCTCCGGCTCCATCTCCCCCCCCCCCCCCCCCCCCCTCTCTGGTATCCGTGTCTAGCTTGCGGCTTTTGGGCTAATCGAATACAAAGGCTTTTTGCTCAAGTACTTGAGAGCGATGTGGAAAATGTAGGCTGGAAATAAATGGTGGGCTTGACGACGTTCGACTGGGGAAGCATATGGCGTGAAATTGGTGAGATGTTCCAGACAAGAAGCCAGAACTGCAGAAGCAGCAGGCTTTCCCCCACTCTCACCCCTGCCCCACAGGGACTCGGCAAAGTGGATTGTTGTCAGTGTAGTGTCAGCAGAGACAGAGATAGCTGACACTGGTACCGTCACAATGGATCACGCTTTAGGAATATTGATGAGGCAGATCGGAAACGAGGTTATGGGGCACTGATCTAAAAATAAAACGAAAACGAAACAAACAACAACAGCACTACTGGTTTAGGAGCCCAGTGCAGACAACAAGTGGCTGCGTGCTCAAAATATTGAGGGTAAGTTTCTTTTTCTGGTTTCCCCCCTGGTCAATTGCGGATTTATTTTATTTTTATTTTATATTTTTTATTTTAAATCTTTAACTAGTCTCGTCCCATTAACAGGCGATCTTCCTAAAGCGCACTCTCTCTATCTCTCTGTCTCCGTCTGTCTCTGGTCATTTGAGAGCTATTTTATACACCCATACAACTCCGCCCAGTCCTTGCGACTGACTTCCGACCCACCGTTTTATTTTCGTTCCCCCCCCCCTC
>JABMCL010001506.1:230000-232500 GCA_018857735.1 Alviniconcha marisindica | reverse complement strand
GAAGTCGAGCATTTTGAAAGGCATTTAAAAGGCGTTCAGTGACCAAGTTTGACACTAAAACATTTCCCGCACCTCACAAAAGTGAAGCTGCTAAGTTAGAAGCGCAGAGACTTCCTTTGCTCGAAGGGAATCCCTGGAATCTAAGAAACTTTGGAAATTGTCCCGGAGAACAGTCAGGACTTCTAGTGGGAAATCTCCATGTACACTACCAAGCCCTGGAAAAGCCAGAAAACACAGAGCATCCCCAGATCTCTCAAAGACTTATTTCAATTACTGATGACGTCCCTTTGGTGGAGTTTATGTACCTTGTATTTACTCGCATGCCAGGTGAGAGGTACCGCAGGCAGCTCAGATCTTTGTTGTTGTGTCACTGTATGACGTCTTTCGAGAGCTAATTAATTACTTTTTTGCTGATTCAATTACTGATGAAAACTTCCATAAAATAATATGTTCAAGACCAGGAAAGGGGAAGTTTCTGAAAACGCGGGGGTGGGGTGAAATAGCGGTAAACCTTAATCTACAACTCTACCAGTATCACTTCCAATTTAACCACACACACGCACAAAGAGAGAGAGAGAGAGAGAGAGAGAGAGAGAGAGAGAGAGAGAGAGAGAGAGAGGGGAGAGAGAGAGAGAGAGAGAGAGAGAGAGAGAGAGAGAGAGAGAGAGAGAGAGGAGAGAGAGAGAGAGAGAGAGAGAGAGAGAGAGAGAGAGAGAGAGCAACCACCCTTCACGTTTGCAAACCTCGTCTGTTATTTAAAAAGAGGGAAGTAAAAAAAGGGGGCGCGAGGGTGGGGGTGGGAGTGTCCGAAACCCCTGGAATCCCCCCTTCAGGTCAGGCAAGGTTGTTTCTATGTTACCCTGCCCATGCCTGTATGCATACGTTTGGCGTCTACTTTTTCCTATATCTAATTCTCTACACCAGAAAAGATACAAACAGATTCCCACTGTAAAAGGGTTGTAATATTTTGAAAAGCAGCTTTTGTCCAGTAGTTGAACCAGTAAACTTCCTTTTAATTCAAGTAAAACTTTCAGCAGATCTTAAAATTATTGCCACAGTTTTGCGATTTACTTACAACCACAGTGCTGAACGGAAGCAGTGATGCAGAAATCTTGGTATTGTTGTTTTCGAATAATGTGACTGAAAACTGGTGCATGGTCGTATGGTGCACACAGAACGTGCGCCCAGACGGCAGCCATGTAACAATGAAATAGCGCTGTAAGTACACCACTTCCGTGTGAGCCGGTTTGGCCTAGCGGTAGGGTTAGGCTGGTAAGCAGAAGGACCTCGGTTCGAATCCGCTTCGGCTCTCCTTTCTCCTCAAAAGTTGTGGTCTGTGGACACTGCCTTGTGACTTTGTCCGTCACAATTAATGGAACATTAAAATGGCTCTCTTCGCTGCCCATCTTAATGCAGGAGTCATTCTGGTGGTGAGAGTGTAACGATAGGTATATAACCTCCCTCTCCCCCCACCTCCATACCGCCTTCTCCCAGTCCCTAATAAGCCTTATGGTTTCTGGGTACGTTAACCACCATGTTTACTTAATTACCACTTCCGTGGAGATTCAAAACCGCGCTCCAATAAAGGCTACAGTCATTCATTGAGAGTCACAGGTGACAAGAGCGCAGTGAGTCTGTCTGAGAGCAGAGGATAGCGCTATAATTATAAAAAAGCGACAACAGCCGAATCCAAAACAACAAGACTGAGCAACCGAAGACTGTAACAGAAGAAGACGGCCAGCTAAGCCAGCCCTGACTACATAAGGGGAGAAAGATTAACGACGTGATCACCGACATCATCCGCTCCGCTCTCTGACTGGTGCTGCTCCCCCAGGAGGTGACCACGTGACACATGACGACGCCCGATGAAGGCAACAGAGCTTCATGGAACTTGCGGACAAAGAGCTTCATCAAACGCGCGGACATGTGAGGCCGCGGCAAGCGCCAGCGCCATCTAGGGAACATTTAAGGAACCGACTTAATCATTGCTTGCTGTCAGTTGGGCCTTCCAGGTTTTAGATGCCTAAATGTCTCCTCACAGGCATAATTCCCCCCGCGCAACCCTCCCTCCTCCCCCCCCCCCCCCCCCCCCAGTCCACCTACCTAAAACCTTTTTTGTCAGATTTAAGGGAATTCTTCCTCTGTCCCCCCTGTTCTCTCTCTCTCTCTCTCTCTCTCTCTCTCTCTCTCTCTCTCTCTCTCTCTCTCTCTCTCTCTCTCTCTCTCTCTCCAGTAAACCAAATAGTGCTCTCTCTCGATATCTCTCTCGATATCTCTCTCGATATCTCTCTCTCCAGTAAACCAAAATAGTGCTCTCTCTCTCTCTCTCTCTCTCTCTCTCTCTCTCTCTCTCTCTCTCTCTCTCTCTCTCTCTCTCTCTCTCTCTCTCGTAAACCGAAATAGTGTATTTTTGGACATATTCGTGTTTTGGGGGTAGTCGAAAAATCGAAACATGTCGACGTTGACGAATGAAGGTTGCTAAATGACGAACAGAGCAAGG
>JABMCL010001506.1:215000-222500 GCA_018857735.1 Alviniconcha marisindica | reverse complement strand
TCCGAATCGTGACAACTGTAAAGCGGTTCTGAACAGTTTCTATTGCCTGATGAGATGAATTTCATCAAATGTACTTATTCAGTTGACCTGATTGTCGTCTGTAAATGCGTGTTGATTAACCCTTTCTCTGCCCTTATAATATCATCTACGAAGTGTTTTCTATCTGTCTGTGTGACGTCATGGGACGTCATGTTGGAATTCGGACTGTTCTTGCAAACTCTGGAGAAGCACAGTTGTAGAAAACGAGCATTTCTTGTTGGCTGATTTCCTCATCGAAGCTTATTTTTGAAGGAACCGCATCACCAGCACAAAATTCTTTGGTAGGCAAAGGGTTAACTGTGTACTTTCTAACTAAGTCGAACAGCTCTTGAGAACGAACAGCTGTTGAGGATGTAAAGCTTCAAAATCACAGGCACAAGAACTGAGACATGGGGAACGCCTAGCGAGAGAAGGGTTTGTTGCGACTGTAGCCCATTCATGGTTTCCTTGTAGCCCATTTATGGTGATTCCTTGTAGCCCGTTTATGGCGATCCCATGTAGCCTATTTATGGTGATGCTTTGTAGCCTATTTATGGTGATTCCCTGTAGCCCATGTATGGTGATTTCCTGTAGCCCATTTATGATGATTCCTTTTAGCACATTTATGGTCACTTCCTGCAGCCAATTTATGGTGATTCCCAGTAGCCTATTTATGGTGATTTCCTGCAGCCCATTTATGGTGATTCCCTGTAGCCCATTTATGGTGATTCCTTGTAGCCCATTTATGGTTGTTCTTTTTTGGCCCATTTATGGTGACTTACTGTAGCCCATTTATGGTGATTCCCTGTAGCCCATGTATGTTTGTTTTTCCTGTAGCCCATTTATGGTGATTCCTTGTAGCCCATTTATGGGGATTCCTTGCAGCCCATTTACAGTGATTCCCTGTAGCCCACGTATGGTGATTCCCTGTAACCCATTTATGGTGATTCCTTTAGCCCATTCATGGTGACGCCAAAGGAGATAGTATTGTAGCCCATTTATTCATATTGCCTGTGGCTCATTCGTGGTGACGAGATAGGAGAGAGTACTGTAGCCCATTTCTGGTTACTGCCTGTAGCCAATTCATGGTGTTGCCAAAGGAGAGAAAATTGTAGTTCATTTATGGTGATTGTCTGTAGCCCGTTTATGGTGATTGCCTGCGTTCTGTTGCAGAGATGACACCCAAACCAAAGAAAGAGCTGAACCAGAAATCAGGAAACGAGTGTTGCAGTCTAGGCACCATAAACTAACATATATAGCTCCCCGTTGGTAGTGAAACAGTTTATGTCCACGTAACAATCCCCTCTTAAAGAACCTTACAAAAAAGAGGCCCAGAAAGTGTGATGGGGAGAAAATAGCAGATAACCAAACCTTCTCCTGCTTTTGCTTTCGATGATTGTTATCGTACAGTTTATCTGTCAAACTAACACACACATACGCGAAGAGAGAGAGAGAGAGAGAGAGAGAGAGAGAGAGAGAGAGAGAGAGAGAGAGAGAGAGAGAGAGAGAGAGAGAGAGAGAGAGAGAGAGAGAGAGAGAGATTGTGTGTGTGTGTATGTGTGTGTGTGTGTGTGTGTGTGTGTGTGTGTGTGTGTGTGTGTGTGTGTGTGTGTGTGTGTGTGTGTGTGTGTGTGTGTGTTGTGTGTGTGTGTGTGTGTTGTGTGTGTGTGTGTGTGTGTGTGTGCATCTTTTGCATAGTTTGCTTGAACCCTTGTTGATGTATACTTTATGTGTTAGATGTTTGTTAAATTGCTGATAACATTTTCCATCTCGATGTACATTATGTGTGTTTATATTATGCTTGTTCTGCGCTTTGAGCCGCAGAGCAGGCGCATTACAAATTTCAATTATTATTATTATACATACAAAAATCAAAGACAAATTTTCCAAGAGTTAGTTCCTGAAATATTGCCCTTAAAAGGGATAGCATATATTGTAATGTAAGACTAGGACATGGTAATATCATCGACCATTACATCTAACTAACCGATACAATTTTAAAGAAAAAGAATGGAATGGACAGAAACATTTTTGGATAAGTGCATAATGGCAAATGCCAGTGCCTTGTGGCAGGAGGCTGCACATACCACCTTCCAACTATCATCTCCTAGCTGCTCAACCAGAGTCATTCAAAAAAGCCTCTTAAGGAAAAACGTGGAATTTTACGACTTAAAATGTCATGAGAACGGACCGTTAGTAGAAAACGACAAGCCAGAAAGAGCAACAGGTCTAGGCAGAAAAATGAGAGAGGAAATAAGAATGGGGAACCCAGTGACAGCACTGAGATTCCAGATTCCAGACAGGACGGGGCCGACCTCCGGTTGGTGCAAAAGAGAGGGAGGGAGGGAAGGGGAGACAGAGAGAGAGGGGGGGGAGAGAGGGGGAGGAGAGAGGGTGGGGGGAGAGAAAGAGAGAGAGGGAGAGAGAGAGGGGGAGAGAGAGGGGGAGAGAGGGGGGAGTGGGGGAGGGAGAGAGAGAGAGGGGGGGGGGGAGGGAGAGAGGGAGTGGGGGAGAGAGAGAGAGAGAGAGAGAGAGAGAGAGAGAGAGAGAGAGAGAGAGAGAGAGAGAGAGAGAGAGGAGGAGAGAGAGAGAGAGAGAGAGAGAGAGAGAGAGAGAGAGAGAGAGAAAGGAACTAGGCTACATTACTAATACAAAATATGAGAACCACATTTCAACAGCTAGTGCAGCGTCACCCACAAAGAAACAGGCTCTAGTAGTAGATTGATACCAACGATAGTACTAGCAGCAGAAATGAAGGCAAAAATGATGGAGACAATTATCCATAGTAGGGGGAGAAGCATGCAAACCTGTGTTTTGATCTGTTCCAGGCGTAAAGGAAGAAGTCCCCCCGTCCTTTTATTGCACTGTGTTCTCAGTGGAGTGGACTTAGTATCGCGGTACCGTAGCGCAGCAGCAGTAGTCTAGTAGTGCTGTTAGTGGTGGTGGTGGTGGTAGTAGTAGTAGTAATGTTGTTAGCAGCAATAGTAATTGTTGTTATTCTTGTTACAGTGGCGGCGGTAGAATTAGTAGTAACAGCAGCAGCAGCAGTAGTAGTAGTAGCAGCAGTAGTAGTAATAGTAGTAGTAGTAGTAGTAGTAGTAGTAGTAGTAGTAGTAGTAGTAGTAGTAGTAGTAGAAGCAGCAGCAGTAGTAGTAGTAGCAGTAGTAGTATCAAATACTGAACTGGTAGAGCCTACTACTGACTGACACCTAAACCGAGGTATCTCAAAGTTCTCGAGCTCCTGCAAATTTGACTTGATCCACTGATCAGCCTTCGCGAGCAGCTGCGATGGGCGAAGAAAAACAAATGTGAAGAGAACCCTAATTAAGATGAGAACGTAATATCGATTAACTCCTTCACGACGTAAAACTCTGATTACAGTTAGAATCTCATATCGATTAAAGGGGAACAGGGGGCAAAAAAAGCAGCACATGCCCTATCGATAAAAACGCACTAAAAACGCCTACACACAGCAGTGTTTCTTGTTACTCTATTTCTAATCTCGTTTGTGAAAAATCGAAGTCTGAAAGCCGATAAAACAGGACCGTGGGCGCTGCCATTTTGTCCGCAGCAGCCTGTATCATTGACGTCATGAGCAAGGCTGGAATGTGCTACAAACATATCAAATACGTCATGAGCTGTTGGTAAAGGGCGAGACAACATAACTGCAAAGAAGAACGCAAAATTGAACCAAAAAGATTACTTCAGTGGTACAGATGTTGATAGAGCAACCAAATGAAACGTGGAAAAAACTAAACAAAACAAAAAACAAATCTGAAACAGAATGACTGCTAGAGTTCTAAAACAAGATCCAAATACATATTACACGTTACTGTTATGCCAACAATCTTCCAAGCACTGAACAAGCGACAAAAACTCAACCAAAACAAGATATGTTTTCTCTCTCTCATTTTTCATCGTTTTTATCCGTTTATCTGTTGTTCAAGTGTCGCTTTGGGGGCTTGATAAAGGGGATTTCTCTGAAATTTTGCATACTGTGTGTCCGTGTCAAAATAAATAAGCGTTCGTTTGAACCTTTTGTTGTGTTTGGATCAAATGAAACGAAGCCTGCATAAGGAAATTTTGGCAAAATGCATTCAGGTTCTGCAGGCCACAATGCGTCTTCGGTCCAGTTCCCCTTTAACTCCTGCACAGCGAGACGAGCACAGCCTGCTGGCCCGCCAACAAGCGCAGTTTTGAGCAGTTTAGATTGTTGCTGTTGTTGAAGCGTTCCCCAGTCTCACACTCTGGGGTCACCCTGTACATGCAATTGTGCAATGCATATTCCACTGGGATGAGGATATATATATATATTTACAAAAGGGGAAGAACTAGACCAAGCTACATCAGAGAGTAACGCATCCTTTTCGATGCAATAGAGAGAGAGAGAGAGAGAGAGAGAGAGAGAGAGAGAGAGAGAGAGAGAGAGAGAGAGAGAGAGAAGAGACAGAGAGAGACAGAGACAGAGACAGAGACAGAGACAGAGAGAAGAAGAAGAAGAAGAAGCAGAAGAAGAAGAAGAAGAAGAAGACTATTCCCTTCAGAGAGAATCGACTTGGGAGCGTAAGGCTCTTTCCTGGTCCGATTCAGTTCTTTATGCCAGATGCAGTCAACCCTATAGGAAGCCCCCGAAAACAAGGGCGTAGCCATATGAGTAACTAGCAAAAGAACTGAACCTGGAAAGGTCCGATTTTGTTTTCTGATCGCTAGCCAGACCGGTTTCGCTCAAGGAGAGCTCATCCGTGGCTCAGCGGTGAAGGGAATAACAGAAATAAAAAATAAAATGAAGGGAACAATACTAGCCCTTGCTAATAGGGATTGACGAGCAAACATTACAAGGCATCATTTATATAACTGAAGCATGGTAGGTAGGTAGGTAGGTAGGTAGGTAGTGTTGCTTAATGTCCTCAGATGTCAGTTGACATATTAGGGACAAGCTGAGACCAATGCCGAAGCATGGTTCAGTATAGCTTTACGTCCACGGAAACCAGAAGGCTCGTTAGGACGGACAGCCCAGGACGGCCACCTCGACTCTCACACAGTTCCTGAACTATGAAGCATGAAAGGGTAACACATGCTACTTTATACATGGAGTATACGGTTTTTCACACAAAACCATAGCGTGTTCACAGCACCGGATGCACACAGTATATGTGTATGAGCATACAATCAGCAGATAAGATTAATTCATGTATACAGGCAGTATCTATGGAGCAACGCATGAAATGCAGGTAGTATTTAAGTTAAACCCCACGCGCGCGTCGCACTACAGTGGACGATACGAATGAATGTGTGTGTGTGTGTGTGTGTGTGTGTGTGTGTGTGTGTGTGTGTGTGTGTGTGTGTGTGTGTGTGTGTGTGTGTGTGTGTGTGTGTGTGTGTGTGTGTGTGTGTGTGTGTGTGTGTGTGTGTGTGTGTGTGTGTGTGTGTGTGTGTGTGTGTGTGTGTGTGTGTGTGTGTGTGTGTGTGGTGTGTGTGGTGTGTGTGTGTGTGTGTGTGTGTGTGTGTGTGTGTGTGTGTGTGCTTTGTGCGTGTGTGTGTGTGTGTTGCTTAAACTGCCTGATCCTATTGTTGCTAATGAAATATGTGGGATACCTATTACAATTGACAAAAGCAATTAAAAGTCAGCAACCAAAACAAATCAAAAAATCTAAAGTAACCCAGCCCAAAAACAAAACAAATCACAAAACCAGGACAATTTAACAACAACACAATTCACTCACAAACCAGGCAAATAACAGACAACAAATTAACCACCCTTAAATCGCACATTCAAATATACACTTATCTGTACTCACAAAAGCATTTGTACTTATATACTTCTCTCTCTCTCTCTCTCTCTCTCTCTCTCTCTCTCTCTCTCTCTCTCTCTCTCTCTCTCTTTCACACACACACACACACACACATACACACACGCACGCACGCAAGTACGTACGCATACACACAAGCAGTCATGGACATATTGATACATACTCATAAAGTACAGGACGAAGACGCAAGTTAGAATGGGAACGTAGAATATGCTGCATTTTCTTCTTCTTCAGGCATTGTATGGTATTTCTATCTTGTATTTGTGAAACTGAAGTACGTCTTTGCCTCGAATTCGTGCTCATCAGAGCGCAGCCATATTGGTCCTTTCTTTGCCAAAGAAGAGCAGAAAAAAGCTGGCCCATGACGTAATGAATACTTTTCCCACACAAAGTGGCATTTTTGATGACGTTACAATAATAATTAAAAAAATATAAAGAAAGGTCCGCCTGAAACAAAATGGGAACACACGTAACCGTGTTTTAGCAACTGTTAAATGCCAATATTATTTTTAACAAACAAGATTTAAACTCCATGTCTGTCGACTGGGTGCGTGATGTACTGATCTATGCATGGGGTTCGCTTTACGATACTATACAGAATATTACAACGCAGCAATAGCTTAGAACTAAAACGAGTACCCAAACAGCAAGTAATAAAATGTAATGTAAAAGAGTGTTTGTAAGCCACTTAACCTAACGTGAGCCCGAAGCTCACAGTACACAAGCAATAAGATCAACAATATACAAACACAAAGAACCCTATTAATTACATAAGCACACTACAACACTTCATTCAACATCTTTCTCATCACATCCAAGAAACAAACGCGAGCACACGCCCACACACACACACACACACACACACACACACACACACACACACACACACACACACACACACACACACACACACACACACACACACACACACAAGAAGCCAGTGGCACACAACTGCACTGACACAGGCAAAGCATTCAGAGTCCAGAGGAGAAAAGATGGGCTTTGAGGACAGATTTAAATGACGCTATGGAAGAGGAATACTGGAGACAATAGGGCAGACTGTTCCAGACTAATGGTGCTTCATAGAAGAAGGCGCGTCGACCAGAACACTTGAGGTGAGCGGATGAAAGACGCAGTCGAGTATCTACAGACAAACAGAGTTGGCGAGACGGAAGATAGAGCTGGATGAGATCAGACAGATAGGAAGGGGCTTGGTTGTTCAATGCCTTAAAGGTAAGAATAATAATTTTGTACTGAATGCGGGATTCGACATGAAACCAGTGTAGAGCATGAAGGATCAAAGACATGTGGTCAGACCTGGCAGAACCACCAACGAAGTGGGCAGCATTATTTTGAGCTTTACACCTTTACACAGGGGAAATCCCAACACACCAGAAAACATTAACCCACAACAAACAAACAAACAAGCAAACAAACAAACAAACAAACAAACAAACAAACAAACAAGTAGAGTAAATAACAACAACACCAAAACCTCACTACGATCAAATGTTTCAGTTTTCTAGAAACCTTTCTGACTGAACTGTGACTGAAGACTGCTGGGCGTAACAAAACAAACAAACAGGCAGACAAACAAACAAGCAAGCAAAAAAACAAAAACAAAAACTAAGAAAAACGAGCAAATGTGCAGAGGCAGTGCCCCAAGGATTAC
>JABMCL010001506.1:187500-207500 GCA_018857735.1 Alviniconcha marisindica | reverse complement strand
AATCATCAACCGTCATTATGACGTCACAAGTTCCCCACCTCGTCCGCGTGATGACCTTTGGTGTCAGAAGCGCCGGTAGCTACGATCGTGTGGAGAGAGCTTACACGCACGTGCCAACGTTGGGAACGTACGTCAGAGTTTGACCGTGCACAAAATCGTGTCGGTGTTTTGGGGGTTCTGCTCCACTGCGTATGTGTGTGTGTGTGTGTGTGTGTGTGTGTGTGTGTGTGTGTGTGTGTTGTGTGTGGTTGTGTGTGTTGTGTGTGTTGTGTGGGGGGGGGGCTCCAGTGTGTGTGTGTGTGTGGGGGGGGGGGGGTTCCTTGTGTGTGTGTGTGTGTGTGTGTGGTGTGTGTGTAGTGTGTGTGTGTGTGTGTGTGTGTGTGTGTGTGTGTGCGTGTGTATGTGTGTGTGCATGTGTGAGAGTGTATGTGTGTGTATGTGTGTGTGCATGTGTGCGAGTGTGTGTGTAGTGTGTGTGTTGTGTGTGTGTGTGTGTGTGTGTGTGTGTGTGTGTGTGTGTGTGTGTGTGTGTGTGTGTGTGTGTGTGCGTGCGTGGCGTGCGTGCGTGCGTGCGTGTGTGTGTGTATGTGGGGGGGGGGGGACTTCCTTGTCTCTTCCATCGCTCCTGTACTAGACCTTTCATCAGCTGCTTTGGGGTTATTTATAGATTGATGATCCGTTTACTACGCTTTTTCTCGGCTTTAAAGAGCACCAGCACGCCATAATCTGAATCAGAAAGAGGCCCAGAGCGCCTCTGGAGACTCAACAAACAAGGGAAATAATCTGCGCTCGAAAGATGTCATACAAACACAACAACAAAGACTCGAGTCGCCTACAGTAACTCTCGCCTGGCATGCAAGTAAATACAAGGTTCATAAACTCCACCAGAGGTACATCCTTAGCCTTGTACACTCTGAAGCGTCTCAGGTCTTTGTTTGTTTGTTTGTGTGACGTCTTTCGGGCCCAGATTAACTCCCTTGTTGGTTGATTCAGCACCAGCACGTATTGGTCTATTATTAGTGAAGGTCAGTTGTACTGGCAAAACGGATTGGCATTATTAGACATAATACACCCAGGACAAATTAACTGAACTACCTATCCCTAGATGTATCTACCTACGCGTCTATATCTACAACAGAGAGAGAGAGAGAGAGAGAGAGAGAGAGAGAGAGAGAGAGAGAGAGAGAGAGAGAGACAGACAGACAGACAGACAGACAGACAGACAGACAGACAGACAGACAGACAGACAGACAGACAGACAGACAGACAGACAGACAGACAGACAAGCAGACACACACAGGGGCAGTCTCTCTCTCTCTCTCTCTCTCTCTCTCTCTCTCTCTCTCTCTCTCTCTCTCTCTCTTCACACACACACCACACACACACACACACACACACACACACACACACACCACACAAACAACACACACACACACACACACACACACACACACACACACACACACACACGCGCGAACACACACACACACACACACACACACACACACACACACACCACAGAGGCAGATGCTGTTCCACGCTCAAACGTAACACGTACCGCTACCCCTAGCTACCCTAGGGCGGCTCTTCTTTCTTCTGGTGTTTGAGTGAGATGACGAGACGCTTTGAGACAGGGGGCAAGATGACTGGCAGAGGCGCTGGCTGGCTCCACAGTCTCCTGCATAAATGGAATATTGATTACCACCAGACCAGCGTCATCCTCGTCTAATTTGACACGACAGCCCCGTGTCCTTGGGCTGCTGCTGTCGTCACCGGGGCTCCATCCTGCCAGCCCTGAAGAACTCGACCCTAGCTGATTACCTCGCTTCATTTCACTCTTGATGCTGTTGTCGTTGTTGTGATGATGATGTTGTTTGTCGTCGAAGCTGTTGTTGTTGTTGCTATTGTTGTTGTTGCTGTTGTTGTTGTTGTTGATCTTGTTGTTGTTGATGCTGTTGTTGTTGTTTTTGTTGCTGTTGTTGTTGTTCTGTTGCTGCTTTTGTTGTTGTTTTTGTAGTAGTAGTTGTTCTTCTTCTTCTTCTTTCACTTAATGTGTTTTACACTCTTAGTTATAAAACATGAACTGGTTACTGTGACTGTGTGTGATTTTATATGTCTTTGTGTTCTATCAAGTTCATTATTATTATTGTTTGTTTACTGATAATCTGATATTGCGAATAATTAATATGAATGCTCTCAAAACCATACCTAATTCCATGTGTATGTATATCTTTATTTCACACGAGGCAATAAAGATATTGGTTGATTGATTAATACAAAATGTTATTTTGGACATGTTTGTGTGTGTGTGTGTGCTACATTTTCGATTTTTGTCTGTATATAAATCCAAACTTGACTGAGATCAAGAATCGAAACAAGTCCATATGCTTTCCACTCCATCTACAGAAGTGTTCTGTGCAGTGATGCTGTTGAATTACGTAGGTACAACAGACTAAATTATAAGAGTTGTGTCATTTTGTGTAAGCGTGTCATTACGTACAATTACGTACCTGAGAAAATGAAAATTTGCGGCTCAAGTCACAGTCGTCTGTAACTTTAAGAGCTCTGAAAAGCTCATAAACACTTCACCCATTCCCACGAGATTACCTCCCCTCCCCATAACCATTTCTGCCGGTGCCACAAATTTGTATGAAAAACAATTCCAAAGACCAGTGTCACTGCGCACTTACAGCCCGAAATTAAGGAATTTTTTTCAAAAACAATTCACGGGGAAAAAAAGTACCTATGTTGTATTGTGGTGTCCTTCCCGTATTAACATAACACTAGTTGGTATTTTTGACACCTGTTGGAATAGTTTCCACACAATGAGTTTATTCCTTTTACTCGCACAGTGTTGTAGTGTGAGCCGGTTTGGCCCAGCGGTAAGGCGTTAGTCTGGTAAGCGGAAGGACCTCGGTTCGATACCGCTTCGGCTCTCCTTTCCCTTCAGAAAGGTTGTGGTTTGTGGACACTCGTCTTGTGACTTTGTCTATCACTTCCTACTGAAACATTAATATGGCTCTCATCGCTGCCCATCTTAATGCAGGAGTCATTCTGGTGGTGACAGTGTAGCGATAGGTATATACTCTCCCTCTCCCCCCACCTCCATACTCCCTTCCCCCCTTCTCCCCGTCCCTAATAAGCCGTACGGTTTCTGCGGACGTAAAGCACCATGGAAGAGAGTTGTAGTACAATAATTATTTCTTCATAGTTTATTTGTACTTACAGTACACACTTTGAGTAGTGTTGAAGGGACGGTAGCAAAGTAGAATGAGTAAACATGTATTGTGTAAGGCTAGGCTGTGTGTGTGTGTGTGTGTGTGTGTGTGCGTGCGTGCGTGCGTGCGTGCGTGCGTGCGTGCGTGCGTGCGTGCGTGCGTGCGTGCGTGCGTGCGTGCGTGCGTGCGTGTGTGTGTGTGTGTGTGTGTGTGTGTGTGTGTGTGTGTTGTGTCCATATAATACCTTATGTCACCTTCAAATTAAAAACAAACTAATCATATAACATTGTTTGTTTTGTTTGTTTTATTTTTGTACATGTTCATTAACCAACTGCCCGCTCCCATCATGTTCTTTGTAAGGCGCTGAGGGCTTTTTAAGAATCTGAGCTTTAGAAATGATCGTTATTAACTGTTTTGGTAGAAGTGTGCTCTACGTGTGTATAAAATATTGTATTTAGGTTAATATGTATGATGTGAGCACTCAGGGCGTTGATGAGCGCATGATAAATGTTTCATGTTTTTATCTATGAATGATTTTTTTACCAAGATGTTTATTTGCTGTTGATGTAATTTAATGTTTTATGATCGGAGTGAATGTGTGATGAGTGTATTTGGCACCACAAAACATTCCTCGTGCAATTGTATTGACACTTGGCAAGAAAGTTATATTGTATTGTATTGTAAATGTACACTCTTCTTCTTCTTCTTATTATTATTATGTGCGGTTGACAGGAATACTTACTTTTCCTCGCCTCCATTTTAATTTCCTCTCCTTCTACTTCCTTTATCGTAATCATTATCATCTCCTCCTCCTCCTCTTCCTCCTCCCCCTCCTCAGTCATTCTTCTGATTCTTCGACCCTCTTGGCGCATTCCTTCTCTCCTTCGTCCTTCATTAACTCCTCCTCCTTCTCCGTCTTCTTCATCTTCCACTCGATTCTGTAGGCCTGCTGTAGCAGGGCTGGCAGGCAATCAGTGCGTACAGAGACAAGAGAGAAGCGCAGGTGTGGCGAGAACATAACTCAATATGGACCCTTAACCAAAAGCTGAAACACCCTGACTCACTCTCCCCTGTAGGGAGAGAGAGAGAGAGAGAGGGGTGGGTGGGTGGGTGGTGGGAGGGTTGGTGACGGAGGGGGATGTGGGGTGGGGGGTGGGGGGTTGGGGAGGAGGGGGGATTCTGGCCCGGCTCGAGCAGAAAGACCAAAAGCTGAAACACCCTGACACACACTCCCCTGTAGGAGGGAGAGAGAGAGAGAGAGAGAGAGAGAGGGGTGGGGGTGGGGGTGGACATGGGGGACAGGGAGATGTGGGGGGCAGGGGGGGGGGGATTCTGGAACGGCTCGAGCAGAAAGGACGCTACCACCTCTCAACAATCGAAGAGAGAAACTGTCTGTCGCCCCCTGGTTCAGCTAGTTTACAGACTGCTGCGGAAGCAGACCTTGGTCCAGCCATTACCACTCTGATCAACCGGATCCGCGGAATTTGCAAAAATTGAGCGAACGCTGTAAAGTGGAGAGAGTGGGAAACGCAGAAACAGAAAGTGTGCAACTGTTAGACCAAAAGCTGTTGTTTTCCCCAAGCATCGAGCCAGAGAGAGAGAGAGAGAGAGAGAGAGAGAGAGAGAGAGAGAGAGAGAGAGAGAGAGAGAGGCAGGGGAACAAAGACAGAGTCAGAGGTAGAGAGACAGAGACAGAGGCAGAGAGACAGAAGGAGAGAGACATAGGCAGGGGAACAATGACAGAGTCAGAGGTAGAGAGACAGAGACAGAGGCAGACAGACAGAAGGAGAGAGACAGAGGCAGGGGAACAGAGACAGAGTCAGAGAGAACTCGAATTCGAACTGAACAAAACAATTACAGGATGTAGAGGCAGAAAACCGAACAAAGTAACACGAGAAGACAGGGAACAAAGACAGAGGCAGAGAGACAGAGACAGAGGCAGAGAGACATAGGGAGGGGAACAAAGACAGAGTCAGAGAGACAGAGGCAGAGAGACAGAACAGAAAAACAGGGGCAGGAACAAAGACAGAGGCAGAGAGACAAGGAGACAAGAGACAGAGAGACAGGGGAGGAAAAGAGGCAGAGAACGACAGAGAGACAAGAGGGCAAGACATAGTCAGAGAAATAGAGACAAGAGGCAGAGAGACAGAGGAAAGAGGCAGAGAGACAGAGACAAGAGGCAGAGAGACAGAGACAGAGAGACAGGGGCAGGGGAACAAAAACAAAGTCAGATAGACAGAGACAGAGGCAGAGAGACAGAGGGATAGAGACATAGGCAGGGAACAAAGACAGACAGAGTCAGAGACAGAGGCAGAGAGACAGAGGGGGAGAGACATAGGCATGGAACAAAGACAGACAGAGTCAGAGACAGTCAGAGACAGAGGGGGAGAGACAGAGACAGATGGAGAGAGACATAAGCAGGGAACAAAGACAGACAGAGTCAGAGACAGAGACAGAGATACAGAGACAGAGGGAGAGAAACATAGGCAGGGGAAAAAGACAGACAGAGTCAGAGACAGAGGCAGAGAGACAGAGACAAGGGAGGGGGGAACAGAGTCGAAAATGGGGGGGGGGAGACAGAGTCAGAGAGTCAGAGTCAGAGAAACAGAGACAGAGAGACAGGGGCAAGGGAACAAAAACAGAGTCAGAGAGACAGAGATAGAGGCAGAGAGACAGAGACAGGAAGAGAGGTATATAGGCAGGGAACAAAGACAGAGAGAGCCAGAGAGACAGAGATAGAGGCAGAGAGCTAGAGACATAGGCAGGGAACAAAAACATTGAGGCAGAGTCAGAGAGACAGAGACAGAGGGATAGGGACAGAGGCAGGGGAACAAAGACAGACAGAGGCAGAGAGACAGAGGAAGAGAGACAGATGCTGGGGAACGAAGACAGATAGAGTCAGAGAGACAGAAACAGAGGCAGAGATACAGAGACAGAAGACGAGAGACTGGAGCAGGGGAACAAAACCAGACGCAGAGAGACAGAGACAGGCGGAGAGAGACAGAGGCATGGGAACAAAGACAAGCAGAGACAGAGAGAGGCAGAGGAAGAGAGACATGGAAACAGTGACAGAGGTAGAGAGCAAGCAGAGACAGAGAGAGGCAGAGGAAGAGAGACATGGAAACAGTGACAGAGGTAGAGAGCAAGCAGAGACAGAGAGAGCAGAGGAAGAGAGACAGGGAAACAGTGACAGAGGTAGAGAGCAAGCAGAGACAGAGAGAGGCAGAGGAAGAGAGACATGGAAACAGTGACAGAGGTAGAGAGCAAGCAGAGACAGAGAGAGGCAGAGGAAGAGAGACATGGAAACAGTGACAGAGGTAGAGAGCAAGCAGAGACAGAGAGAGGCAGAGGAAGAGAGACATGGAAACAGTGACAGAGGTAGAGAGCAAGCAGAGACAGAGAGGGCAGAGGAAGAGAGACATGGAAACAGTGACAGAGGTAGAGAGCAAGCAGAGACAGAGAGAGGCAGAGGAAGAGAGACATGGAAACAGTGACAGAGGTAGAGAGACGACAGAGACGGGGAAACAATGACAGAGGCAGAGAGACGGAGACAGAGGGACAGAGACAGAGGCAGGTGAATAAAAACAGACAGAAGCAGCGAGACTGAGACAGGGGGAGAGAGACAGAGGCATGGGAACAAAGACAAGAAAAGGCAGAGAGAGAGAGAGACAGAGGAAGAGAGACAGGGAAACAGTGACCGAGGCAGAGAGACAGAGACGGGGAAACAATAACAGAGACAGAGGCAGAGAGAGAGAACGACAGGCAGAATGACAATGGCAAGGAAACAAAGATAGAGGCAGGGAAACGAAGACTGACAGAGGCTGGTGGAAAAAAATAAAGGAAGACAGACAGAAGTAAGGGGAAAAAAGACACAGACAGAGGCAGAGAAGACGACAGATGTGAAAGCACAGAGGCAGAGACACAGGCAGAAGCAGACAGACAAAGAGGACATCGATCGGAAGAAGTTATTTTTGACATGCACGTCAAAGACCTGTGGCCTTAACTCAACTTAACTGGGTTTGTCTGGAGCATTAGTCTTGCAACGGATCTTGGTACAGATACACACTGTATCGTCTTTCGTTTCTTCATGCCACATACGCGCGGCTTCAGAGACAAGGTAGAATCATATACGAGTATAGAAATGAAAACAACAACAACAACAACAACAACAACAAAACGGAAACAACAACCGATATTCTGTATGCTAGAGGCGTGCTCGCGTTACAAAACCCGACGCAGCAGCAGAAAACAAAGACAAAAAAAAAAAAAAAAAGCAAAACGAAAACGTTGCCCAACACAGCAACAGTGTGTCGAAATTCCACCAAAAGCTAGGTATCACATGATTGGGTAGCAAAACACGGTGATGCTGGCTTTCCTTTGAGGGTCCCAGTTTCCCACAAGAAAGTTAAAATCGGGAAAGTACAACACGGGGCAAAAAGTCATGATAATGACAATTGTACGCTTCAAGTATTTGCAGCCGAGGTTCAGGAGTACAAAGCAATAATCAACAGACAAGGGAGTCAGTTAGCGCTAAACATAAACACAGCAACAAGACATGAGTCGCCTACGGTGACTCTCACCTGGCAATAGTACAAAGCAATAATTAAGACACAAGCCGACAAACGAACAGAAGTACCCGAAAGACTATTCATGTGATTTTACAACCCACCTGGACGAAACTGAAATCTTTCATTTTTCACTCTCTCTGTCTCTCTCTGTGTCTCTCTCTGTGTCTGTCTGTCTGTCTGTCTGTCTGTCTGTCTGTCTGTCTCTCTCACACACACACACACACACACACACACACACACACACACACACACACACACACACACACACACACACACACACACACACACACACACACACACACACACACAACCACACAACCAAAAGCCGTCATTTTGCGCGTGCACGCAGGCAGGCAGGCAGGCACACACGCACGCTGGCACGCACACGTAGGCAGGCTGGCACACACACACACACACACACACACACACACACACACACACACACACACACACACACACACACACACACACACACACACACACACAAAAAAAGCCGTCATTATGCAAATGCACGCACAACCGAAAATCATCATTATCCACATGCACACAGAACCGAAATCTGTCATTAGCCTATTCATGTGCACACACAATCGAAATTAGTCACTAATTACGCTCACGTGATTACCAATTACGTGCACGTATACCCAAATCCACCATTTTTACATGAACGTGTCCTATTGCCCACCAACTCCAAACGCAAATACACACACGCGCGCAATGACACAGGCACGCATGCGCGCTCGCGTGCACATACAAGTCGATCAATACTGTAAATGAAACGGGTTTTGAATAAAGAATTGCTTTTGGTGCTGATACTTTTCTTTCGTTTTATCTTTGGGAGCTCTACAGAACGCTAACTTCATAAGCTAATAGCATACACAATGTGGCATATCACAGGCCATGCCGAAAGCTGATGTACCAGAAGTAATATATCAGAACCCCATGCAGTATCACTCGAGAGATAAAAAAAGAAAGAAAAGAAGAAAAAAAAGCACACAAAAAAGCAACGACAACAATAAAATAAACAAGGGGAAAAGAGGGCTACCTAATAATAATCACTACTACTACTACTACTACTACTACTACTACTACTACTACTACTACTACTACTACTACTACTACTACTACTACTAGCGGTTATTTCTATAGCGCGGTATCTCACCGACAAGGATGAGCACCTGCGCTTTAATTAAACCTCAAAAATAATAATTATATAAACACAATTGTGTTACTCGCACACACACACACACACACACACACACACACACACACACACACACACACACACACACACACACACACACACACACACACACACACACACACACACACAGATACACTCTCACACACGCACACACGCATACACTCACACACGCTCACACGCGCCACACACACACACACACACACACACACACACACACACACACACACACACACACACACACACACACACACACACACACACACACACACACACACACACACACACTCATAGGCGCACATAAGGAATGTAGCGGGGATGATGGAGAGAGAGAGAGAGAGAGAGAGAGAGGAGAGAGAGAGAGAGAGAGAGAGAGAGAGAGAGAGAGAGAGAGAGAGAGAGAGAGAGAGAGAGAGAGAGAGAGAGAGAGGGACAGAACGGAAGAAGACAGAACTTGAAATAAATTGTTGTGGTATCGTTCGCCGTAGAGGCGACACAGTACAACGCCAGCGATAACACAAGAAAGATGCATTCAGCAACATATACGACGATACCTACAACACAATAAGCTTCAAAGACACTCTGAAGAGATCCGTGAAACGCTGGCATCGACCCCAACACCCGTGGGGAGCGCACTCCCCAGGGCCGTGTTGAGTGGCCCTCCTCTCTGTACAAAGGCGCTGCAGCCTCTGCCGCCAACAGAACTGCTGCAACAGAACAACGCAGGCAAGCCAGAGAGACAAGAGCAAGCTGTCCCCTGACACCAAGGCGGCCACCATCCCTTGTCTGTGCATGACTCTGCCGAAGAATCTAGCTTCCACGCGCTGTCTGGCCTCTTCGTGTCAGCCACCTGCGTGCTCACCGAGCACCCCACCCTCATCGGTGGTTGGGAGGGGGGTGGGGTGCTCGTTGAGCACGAGCACCCCACCCCCCTCCCAACCACCGATGACGGAAGTGCTTCGCGACGGACGAACGGACAATACTCTCGGTTATACAACAAATTAAGACACATTCAGTAACACGGTAGCTAGGCTACAACACCGGCGGTAACACTACAAAGATCTATGTAGTGAAGTAATCAGATATCAGAGGTAAGGGATCAGAGACTCACGAAGTGGTGCAATACGATATGTATCACGCACACAAACCAATCAGTCGGAAGAGTTTGTGATGTGCAAGTGACACATCTACCCCTGCCTCTGTGTGGCGCTGATATAAGAGATGAACAGCCTCAAGGCTGAAAATGCCATCTGCGCATCGAGCCTGTGTGCACAAAATACCGTCTACTGAGGATTCAAGAGTTGCAGTAAACTCCAAATTCACATGGGAAAACCCCAGACTTTCGAAATATATCAAACTAGTTTGAAGCGATGGTTTTATTTACAATCGCGGACACTGTCTTCCAAATTCACCAAACTAACTAATTAGTTTAAGTGAAGACGTAAAAACAAAAACACTTCCTGGTTTACCACAGCTATATTTTCAAGAGAGGACGACAAAGTAGAAGAACCCTTTCAAATCTCTCAGAAATATTTCAAGGGAGGTTAATCCGGAACGTGATATGTCTAACAGAATCATGGTCCCCTGAACGAAATCTCACCAGACATCAGATCATCTTCTGAAAACAGTTCTTTCCCTTTCACGTTCAAGACATTTTCCTGTCTTTGATCCACGAAACTCGGATAAATGCAGGCTGTTATTTGACTCAACAGGAATAAGTTAATAATCCATATCACAAACCAGAGGTTATTCCGCAGCACATCCTGCGGTGTGGTACATTGGATGCAGAAATTAAAGAAGGATAGCCTACTGCCAGGAATTCTGCCTTTCTAACTTGCCTTTCTCAGTTCATTCAACTTCATTTATCACGAATGCTCTTAAACAACTAACTGATGGGAGCCATTTGACGAATATTCTTTGGACAATTAAACTGATGGGAGTCATTCTTACAAAGACTCTTCAGACACTTGAACTGATGCGCGACACTCTCACAAACTATACTGCTCTACTCACTACACTCTCACAAACACTTTACATAATGCAACTGATGGGAGACATTAGTAAAAAATATTCTTTGTACACAGGAACTGAAGACTCCCAGCAAACCATCATGTGAACACAAAGCACGGTGGAAACACAGCCCACAACAATAGGCCTAGCTTTATGTGCCGAATTTGAAGAAAACTACGATAAAAACAAACAAACAAACAAACAACAACAACAAAAGAGCTGATAATACAACAGACTGCAAAATCATCAATTCACCAATACTGGAGACAAATAAAGTTGAATTCTGTTAAAAACGTGCACACGAATTTCCTGCCCACGAGGTGTCATTCTTGTCGCTTCAAGTTCTTTTTGCCTCATACAGTTCTCGTGAAATTCTTTTTACCTCCTGGTTGGTCATCTGGTCAGTCACATTTATCTTTGAAAAATCTTTTGTTAGAATGCTTATCATTTGTTCAATAGTCCAGTTGGTCATTTTCTTTGAATCGTGTGTATAAGAGTTTTCCTTTTTCTTTCTTTAATACATCAGATGGGTATAGGGTTGGGATTAGGTATATCATGTGAGAGAGTATTCTGTGTATGTGTAGGAGAGGGGTGGGTGGAGGCGTAGTAAGTATGAGTGTCAGAAAGTACACGAAAGTTTCTATACAGTGTAGTTTGAGTATCATCATGCGAGTTCACGACATTTAGGCAGCATGAATGTTTGAGTATGTGCATGTGATCCTACGTGTATGAGATATAGCTCAGATGAAATTAACTATGTGTAAGGACACATAATACAAATATATGTTTGTTTTTGCAACGGCGAAGAAGGGTATACCGTTTCTAGTTTTTTGTTTTTAAATTTCTCGAGGTCTGTTATTGTCCTGGTATAACATGCCGACATATGTTGCTATCTTGATAATTGCCAGGTTATTCAGTCTAATATCACTGATGTGAAAAGGACTTCTTCTTTTTTTAAAGGAAGGAAAATGAAGAGTTGTTACATCAGTGATTGCTTTTCTGTCGTGACGCCGCAGACATCTTTTCTCTTAACGAACTAGGCCGTCACATCACTGAACAGCGTGAATACCAAAATCAGTCAAACTTGCCGGTTTGTTGTCATTCAGACGCAAAGGAACTCGGCAAACCTTTTCCCTGTTCCTGAGAAATTATATTCCAAGAAAAATAGTACTGTCAGCAATGGATTTCAAGTCGACAAGCACTGGGGGGTTTCTTTGCTTTCTTTTTGAGGGACGCGTCCGCCGTTTACTCAAACCTTTTTCATCAATCATGGCCGATGGAGGGATAGTTTATTTAGCGTTGGATCGTGTCTCCTAGCTGACGTTTTGTTTGCTCAGTGAAATCGCGTGAGACATAAACATGTCAGACGAGAACATCGAAGACGGAAGATCAGGTGCTGGTATCAAGCTTCTCGCCCTTCCTTATCCCCTTCCCTATCCCCCCCCCCACCCCCCACCCCCCTCCCCAGCTTCGTATAATTATAATATCAAGTAAATCAAGAAAGAGGAAGACCCAATTATGATGCAAAATCTGCTCTTAAAGCTCTACCTAAATCCCAACATCTACATCGAACCATGCAGCATATTTAGATGCAAACCAAATTTGCTTTACACTGACACACTGATAATAAAGTAAATGATAAACAGGTTAATATTTTGAGCGTTTTCATATATACATATATATCTACAGAGAGAGAGAGAGAGAGAGAGAGAGAGAGAGAGAGAGAGAGAGAGAGAGAGAGAGAGAGAGAGAGAGAGAGAGAGAGAGAGAGAGAGAGAGAGAGAGAGAGAGAGAGAGAGAGAGAGAGAGAGAGAGAGAGAGAGAGAGAGAGAGAGAGAGAGAGTACCTTCCCTGTCAATCTTTTTTTAATGGAATTGCTTATTGTCACTACTGCTACTGCTTATTCTGCTATCAGGCCTACTGTTCCTGCTACCGATGCTACTGCTACCAACACCAACACTACTACAGTTTCTGTTGTCACTGCTTTCTACTGCTGCTACTACAATTGCTTCTGCTACTACTGTTGCTGCAGCCACTTCTGACACAATTAAAATAACAGTGACAAGAAGTATGTATACATAAGCAGGAACGTGGGATGAATGTAGCCGAAAACACTGAATAACATGTTTACAAAAACAAAACAAACAAACAAAACACCTTTGCAAAGTATAACACACACACACACACACACACACACACACAACACACACACACACACACACTCACACATACTCTCTCGCTCTCTCTGTGTAATATTAACCAGTTTTGACGTTATTAAGATGGTGTGGACGATTTTGATTGGCCTGCTCGCGATAAAATTACACAGAACCGAAGCAAAAGCGACTCCCACTAAAAACCAAAGTTAATAAAATACACAACAACAGCAAACAAATACCACAGACAGAAAACAAATTCCTCACGTAAATGCAAACACAAAACAGGAAACAAAGAAACGACATGTAAAATAAGCAGGGATAATTCAAAAGGAAGTAAGCAAACAAACAACAACAACAACAACAAAAATGCACGCACACACACACACACACACACACACACACACACACACACACACACACACACACACACACACACACACACACACACACACACACACACACACACATACACGCGCGCATACACACACACACACGCACACACACACACACACACTCACGCATGCACAGACACACTACCACACACATGCACACGAACACGCGTACATACATACAAGCACACACACATGCAAGCACACGCACATGTGCAGGCACACACACATACATACACACACACAAACACATTTACACACACACACACACACACACACACACACACCCACACACACACACACCACACACACACACACACACACACACCACACACACACACACACACACACACACACACACACACACACACACACACACACACACACACACACACGCACCCACCACCACCCACACGCACACGCACCCCTTGTTGATAATTTCCACAAGGAAATCATCAAAATCAAGCAACCAGACGCAACAAGCAGAATGACGAACAAAACAAACCTCGAAGCATGAGAAGAAGGAGTCGAAGAAAGAAGACGAGAAGGGGCAGGAGAGAGAGAGAGAGAGAGAGAGAGAGAGAGAGAGAGAGAGAGAGAGAGAG
Organism: Alviniconcha marisindica; assembly: GCA_018857735.1. NCBI lineage: Eukaryota > Metazoa > Mollusca > Gastropoda > Provannidae > Alviniconcha > Alviniconcha marisindica. The sequence continues at coordinate 193,353 of JABMCL010001506.1, read as the reverse complement.
AGAGAGAGAGAGAGAGAGAGAGAGAGAGAGAAGAAGAAGAAGAGAAGAAGAAGAAGAAGAAGAAGAAGAAGAAGGAATTGGCATAAGCATCAACAGCAGCAGCAGCAACAACAACGACAGCAGCAGGAACTGTGCGGCAACAACAACACTCGCTGCCAAACCTCTGTGTCTGCACGGGAAGCAATTTCCAAGACGTCGATATTCATCGTTATCATGACGGCAAAATCACAGCAATGAAACTCCCCAGTGCAATATCGTAATGTTAAAAGGATGTTACGCCTAATCCTGGGGATGAACTTGACAGACCCCCCTTCCCGGACTCCCTGGCGAAAAAAAGAGAAAAAAATACTGCTGTAGTTTCGTGGCAGAAGAATGAGAGATAAGACATCGTAGCTCCATTTCAGCATGCAAGTCACATCGGTTGGATCGTGTGAAAAATAGCAGCACTTTGGCGAGCACAAATGAAGCATTCTCATTCCAATCCATCTTTTCCTGCACTCTCTCTGCCCCCAAAAGCTCGCGATTACAAATCCTGGCTCGCGATCGAAATCAGCTCCGCTGATTGTATGGGTGTGGATGAGAATGTGTGTGTGTGTGTGTGTGTGTGTGTGCGTGCGTGCGTGCGTGCGTGCGTGCGTGGTGTGTGTGTGTGTGTGTGTGAGAGAGAGAGAGAGAGAGAGAGAGAGAGAGAGAGAGAGAGAGAGAGAGAGAGAGAGAGAGAGAGAGAGAGAGAGAGAGAGAGATTCATCAGTTTGACTGTAGGTATTTTTTAAGCCTCGAATAACGAGGTTTCGATTAATGTAAAACGTTGTTTAATCTTAAAGGACGTGTCATGAGAGGAGTTAAAGATTTGTGTGATATTACTCACCAGATCGGAGATACGTAGTCCTATTAATTATCTGAACTGGCTTGGACCTGGAGTCGGTAAAATTACTTTTGTTGTTTCGAAAAGTTTTGTTTTTAGTTGCTTCCAGAAGAAGGGTGACCCGACCTCCCCAATAGCAATTAACAGTGCCTTCAAAGGTTCCATGGAGCAGACATGATGGACAAAAAACTTCACTCGGGGAGGATTGTAGCAAGAAAGAAGAAGGCGAAGAACAGGAAGAGAAACCAAGCGAAGTGAAATCCATGTTTTGCCTTTTAGACGTGTACGATCTGACTTAGTTTAATTGCAAAACGACACAAACAAATGAATCGTGGCATGCTTCAAGAAACACTATGCCCTGCGACTGGAATGAATTCACAGGTACGTTCACTGCTTGTATGGATATCAGTTCAATAAAAAGAATGGTCACGCACACCATCATTGGAACTGTTTCAAAGGCAATACTGGGGAAACGTGTGTGTGAGAGCGAGAGAGAGAGAGAGAGAGAGAGAGAGAGAGAGGGGGGGGGGAAGCGCATGATTATGGGATTTCCCGAGCGCGTAAATAGCATTCTGAACTGATCGACTTTGAAATCTTTTACTCTATGGACTGTTCATTACCGAAGTCCTTTCTCTTATTCTATTCAACGCCATTATTTAGCCAACACGCGCAGCAGTATATTACGTTTTACAGTGCGCAGAAAGCGTAATTGACTTAAGTTTAGCTGATAGCTTCTCTTGCCAATTGGTGGTGTTATTTTTCACAGCTCATCGTCCCTCTGTTCGCTGTCCAGAGGTTGCTCATCCTGCTGTGGGTGCCAAAATTAAAAATCCCTTTTACTGAGAAGTCAGAACTATCAAGGAGTCCTTACTCTGAAACCGGAAGCAAGTGTACAAACAAGGCAAGTAATTAGCGCTCGAAAGACGTCACACAAACACAACAACAAAGACCTGAGTCGCCTTCGGTAACTCTCACCTGGCATGCGAGTAAATACAGGGTACATAAACTCCACCAGAGGTACATCCGCTGTTGGGTTTGTGTGACCTCTTTGGAGCGCCAATTAACTCCCTTGTTTGTTGAGTGTACACAGGCGGTCTGATCCTCGTTCTTTTTGAGATTATGGAGGCAAGTCGGACTATAGCTCTGCATGATATTGCCATGAAAGTACACAATTTCTATCTCTCCAGTTCATTCAGCTTCATTTATCTCTTGTGCTCTTCAAAATAAAGCGAAGTGTCATGAATAGTCAACGACACTTTATGTATGATTGGATTACTTTTCTTTTGCCTTGATGATATCTTTGAGAATTTCAAGCAAGTATTTCATATTTTCGATGGAAGACAGATGAGTTTTCGGAACTATGACATTTTTTTTTGTTGGTATTAACTTAGAATATTTTGTTTAGTTTTTGAGCAGAATGGTGTTTCCATTTCCATACTATTTTGCCCTTGCAGAGCTGAAACAGTTGAGTGGCATTGAGCGTTAGGTAATTAGCCAGGTCTACTTTCGCTGGCATTGTTACTAAAGAAAACTGGTGTCTGGCTGCATGGCCAGCGCACTGGAAAGCAAGTCCAGTGGCTAAGGTTCGAATCCTGGACGCGACATGGTGAAAGCCCGTGAAGACCCGTTTTTGAGTTCTTCATGCAGACCGAGTCAACGCTTGTGGAGACTCGGTATGCAGTCACTGTTTCGCTTTCGTCTGCACAGCACGCACTGATATCGGTGCGCACGTTAAAGTTCCTATGTCCACCTTTCCATAAGAGGAAGCTTAATGGCCGGGGGCTTGGGAACACACAGATAACGCGTAGTAGTAGCAGAATATTCAAAATGATGGTTGTGGCTACTCCTAATGGAGGAAGAAGAAAGAAGAGAAGAATAGCAGGTTCTTTGTCTGAATGCTGTACTGACGGCTCAGACCTTTCCATTAAGGGCGAAATCTAATCTAACTTTTGCCAGCGACTGGTTTTATTCGTAATTGATTTTATCCCTCAAACGGTTAAACAAATTACAGCGTTAAATTAACCTGATTATACTGAAAGCTTTTTGATTTAATTGAATGTCACGAAAATCCCGAAGTCACTGTGGGTTTGGCAAGCATGAAAGACATTCGGAGGAGATCGACAGATGAGTGTCAAAAAAAAAGAAATTAAAAAAATTCCAGCGTTGTGAAGCTTTATTAGACAGGCAGTGCTGACAACGATTAGATCAGAACATTTTCAATGAGGCAAATAAAAACAAGATTTCATCCAATCTGGCACAACAACTGTTGGGTGAAAATTGATATGAAGGTCCATTGTGCTGATCGGGAATTCATTCGCATGCATTTAGCCTACTTTTTAAAACTGAGATTGAGTGATATGGTTATGCAGTTTGATCATTTTCTTCTTCATCTTCTCGTTTTCTTCTCGTTCGCTTTGTTGACTAGGCCAGGATATCAGGAGTGGCGACAAACTTGGTCTTCCTCTGCAGGTCGTCTCTGGCCCGTGCGGTTCAGGCCGGTGCAGCTCGCCTCAGATCCGTGCAGGTCGCCTCAGATCCGTGCAGGTCGCCTCTGGCCCGTGCAGGTCGCCTCTGGCCCGTGCAGTTCAGGCTGGTGCAGGTCGCCTCTGATCCGTGCAGTTCAGGCCGGTGCAGGTCGCCTCAGGTCCGTACAGGTCGCCTCTGGCCCGTGCAGTTCAGGCCGGTGCAGGTCGCCTCAGGTCCGTGCAGGTCGCCTCTGGCCCGTGCAGTTCAGGCCGGTGCAGGTCGCCTCAGGTCCGTGCAGGTCGCCTCTGGCCCGTGCAGTCGCCTCAGGCCCGTGCAGTCGCCTCAGGCCGTGCAGGTCGCCTCTGGCCCGTGCAGTTCAGGCCGGTGCAGGTCGCCTCAGGTCCGTGCAGGTCGCCTCTGGCCCGTGCAGTTCAGGCCGGTGCAGGTCGACCTCAGGTCCGTGCAGTCGCCTCTGGCCCGTGCAGTGTCAGGCCGTGCAGGTCGCCTCGGCCGTGCAGCTCATGGCCCGTGCAGGTCAGCCTCAGGCCCGTGCAGGTCGCCTCTGGCCCGTTTGCAGTTCAGGTCCGTGCAGCTCGACTCAGGTCCGTGCAGCTCTGGCCCGTGCAGGTATGACCCCCGCAGCTCTGGCCCGTGCAGGTATGACCCCCGCAGCTCTGGCCCGTGCAGGTATGACCCCCGCAGCTCTGGCCCGTGCAGGTATGACCCCCGCAGCTCTGGCCCGTGCAGGTATGACCCCCGCAGCTCTGGCCCGTGCAGGTATGACCCCTGCAGCTCTGGCCCGTGCAGGTATGACCCCCGCAGCTCTGGCCCGTGCAGGTATGACCCCCGCAGCTCTGGCCCGTGCAGGTATGACCCCTGCAGCTCTGGCCCGTGCGGGTATGACCCCTGCAGCTCTGGCCCGTGCGGGTATGACCCCCGCAGCTCTGGCCCGTGCGGGTATGACCCCTGCAGCTCTGGCCCGTGCGGGTATGACCCCTGCAGCTCTGGCCCGTGCGGGTATGACCCCTGCAGCTCTGGCCCGTGCGGGTATGACCCCTGCAGCCCTGGCCCGTGCTGGTCGCGTGCGGAGTGCTGTGACCAGTAACTTAATTTTACTTCATTGCACAAATAATGCATTGTCCTTCAGCCCATCACCTTATCAATTCAATCCAACAAATGTAAAGTATAGTGCTAGTTCAACAGAAAACAATACACTAGGCCTGTATGTATGAAGGCAAAAAGCATTGCGTGTAGACAGTTTAACTCGAACAGAATGCATAGTACTAGTTCAGCAGATAAAACAAATCATACAGCCCACTTGCGACACTTACATTCGGCCAAAAGGATTTCATGCAGGCATTTTGCACACTTGCAAACTACTTACATAAGGCAAAATTCATTTCATGCAGGCGGTTTGCACACTTGCAAACTACTTACATATGGCAAAAATCATTTCATGCAGGTGGTTTGCACACTTGCAAATTACTTACATCAGGAAAAAAAGAATGTCATGCAGGCAATTTTCACACTTGCAACCCACTGACATCAGAAGAAAAAGAAAAAAGAAAAAAAAATCATGCAGGCAATTAATTTGCACACTTGCATCCCACTTACATCAGGCGCTCTACACCATACCATATAATTATGTACTCCTTTCATAACTTGTAATAATTATTAGGAAAAGTCCCTAGAGGTCTGCATGGCGTACGGGTGCCTTGCTGACGGGTCAGCGTCTTTCACTGTGAGCGTGCGGAGTGAGTGTGACCAGTGGCCTAATTTGGCTTCATGGCATAGATAACGCTTAGCCACACAGTCCACACATCGCTTTATCCTCTGTACTTCCTGTATGATATACAAGTATTCTGTAATCTATATAAAATGTAAAAAAGAAATAACAACAACTGTTTCCCTGTTTTTGTTGTTGTATCGTGAGCATCAAAACAATTTTTTAATACCATCAAAACAATTTTTGTAATAGTACCAACAAAGTTGATTGGGCTTTGAAACACAATTATTTAGTTTCCGATCATTTAATCCCCCCCCCCCCTCCCCCCCAGTCAGAGGTTAACTCGTGATTTGATAGTAGGCCTATTTCGTCCAGATGATAGCCTTTGCGGTGGATAGGGTGTGAAGTATCAGTTAGTAACTATATAATCAGGATGTAAATTGAAGTATTTACTCTGATTAAATTGAAGTATTTTCCCCGTCAGATTTACTCTAAGGTCTTCCAGATCTAAATATAATGCCTCAACAATTAACTAGTACTTGCTTGTTGTTTTTTCTACACTTCGACCTAAGATTAAAAAGATGTAAATTGAAGTGTGAGAAAACAATAACGGCTTTCATTCCTTTTTGAACGCTGATTCTTGTTTCCCCCAGTCGATTTAAGCTTATCTCAAATGTTCACTACTTTGAATTGATTCCACTTTTACAACTTCCCCACAGAGTAAAACTGGCATTCGACCTGATGGCGGTTTGAGGATGTAAAACCTCAGTAAAAACCCAACAGGATGCACCCCCTG
>JABMCL010001506.1:172500-185000 GCA_018857735.1 Alviniconcha marisindica | reverse complement strand
CAGGAGCACGATTTTGATCTTGCTGAAAATGATTACGGTACACGTCAGAGTCCATTCTAAGAATGTCAACCCTGTAATGTATTACATAATAGCCTTTTTGTCTCCATCGTAGGTGTGTCAACCTTGTGACTTAATCCATAAGTGCTGTTCAGGCAGAAGGAAGTCGAGGAAGACCATGCGGAACCACCTTTTTTTCTTTTTCTTCCAAAGCCCAATAGAGCGTGGACATTTCTGGACAGAAGACATGATTCTGAACATATGACTGCACAGACTAACAAATCGCCAGCGACCAGTAAAACAGTGATTTTCCACTATTAAGAGGCAAGACATGAACAGTTTGCCACTGGCCGTTACCACACACAATTTTGTTGTTGTTGCGGTGTTTCACTACAAAGAGGAGGAGAGTTCAGGAGGTCGGTCGAAAATTGCACGCTGTGATCTGGATCCACAGTCCAGGTTGGAGGATGGAATCTCCAGCGGCTCACTGGCCCTCGCTACACGCTCCGCACTGACAGGCCTCCGCCACCGTGTAGCTGTGCTCCAGCCTCGTGCCGTCCTCGCACGTCAGAGTCACGTGACGCTGGCTGACGCTGGTTGGCTGGCAGCAGGAGCACGTGGACTGGAACCCGCCAATCAGATCTCCGGGGCGGCTCTGGGAGCCACACTGGCCGCCGCACTGCTTGAGGTCAGGGAGGGGCTGGAGGTTGCGGCAGGGGGACCCCTGGGGGTTGCTGAGCCTGAAGTGACCCACGCTGTCCTGGAGGATGGAGAAGACGGCCTTGGGGGAGCAAGGCGTGCAGGACTCCGTACTGTTGCTCATCAGCGCTGTGGACAGACAACGAGGGGCACATAGTTCAGGAGCTGTGTGAGAGTCGAGGTGGCCGTCCTGGGCTGTCCGTCCTAACGAGCCTTCTGGCTTCCGTGGACGTAAAGATTTACTGAACCATGCTTCGGCGTAGGTCTCAGCTTGTCCCTAATATGTCAGCCGACATCCGAGGACATTAAGCATCACTTCATCATCATCAACGAGGGGTTGTGAGCCAGTCGGGCCTAGCGGACAAGGCGCGGACACACGTGCAGTTTGGGCCGCATGGTTAAAGCCCGTTCTTAATAGGGCGAGCATTTGCTTCGCGAACATTGTTCAGGTTATTCGTCGAACCCAAAAATATTCGGCGAACATAGTTGGTTCTTAATTGGACGAACGTTTGCTTCGCGGACCCAGTTCGGGTTAATCGTCGAACTGCGACGAAGCTATAATTATTCAGGGTCCAAAAAACTTCGCTCAAAATGTTCTCGGAATATTCGCCCAGTTCGGCGAATCTTGCCTCTCACTGGCTGAGAGCAAAGAGAGCTCTCCTGTGGATAAGGAAGAAAGAAAGAGCCTTGTCTCTGGGATCCAGAATGATATAGTAGTTAGATGAATTACCCTGTGAGGGATGATTCAAGTATATTGACTTGACTTTAGCCTACATTTTGGATCATCCTGTCTGCTGCAATTCTGCCGCAAGTTCGGGCAGAAGCTTGCATCTCATTATAAGCCAGTTAAGAACGAAGTATAGTTCGTCGAACTATAGTTCGTCGAACTGTCCGAACCATGTTCAGCGAACTAAAAGTTCAATTAAAAAACGAATTATAGTTTGTCGAACTGTCCGAAGTATGTTCAGCGAACAAACAGAATAAACGGGTTTAAGGAGGACCGTTCGAACCTCAGTCGGTCGGACCCGTCGGTCTTACACGTACTGGCTGTCGCACGATGCAGCCAAAACTGACGGGTTAAAGCAAAGGAAAGGTCGAAGGAGTCAATCTTGCCGCTACTCGGATTACCATCTCTTCCGACCTCCGGCCTTTCCTTCACTTCAGTCCAAACGGCGGGTGCTGACAGGCTGGCGGATGCAGTTGGCTGGGTTCTGGAAACACTCAAATAACCCAGCAAGCACTAAAAGAAAAATATGCGAAGCGCTAGCGCGGCCAGTTTACTCGAGAGAGAGGCGAATGGCGATATACAAAAGTGATCGGTAATAATAACACTCATCATCATTAAATCCGAGAACCGGATGTGCTCGCTCAAAGCGAGTTACGGACATATGCAGCGACCTGTATCGCCCCCACAATGAGCGATTGCCATAGAATATTTACCAAGGTAACCGAGATCGAACCGAGGCTTAAGAGTGTATTGTGGTAGAATTGCAATTCCAGCTGAAAAAGTTCTGGTGTTTAGCCGATTAATTATATTTCGTTTTCCAATCTGAGGCGGTAAAATTTGACAACTCACCGATTTCCTGAAGAGACGGTCATGTCACCGTTGAGATCTGTTTAAAACGGAAGTGTGAAGATAGTTTCGTATACTGCGGTCCACGATTTGGGTATTTTTGATGATTTTTTTGATTTGTTTTATTTCAAGCGCTAGAATTTGAAAGAAATTTACTGTTGAGGCGGTATTTTGCGGATTTTGTCTTCCAGATCCTTCCGAAACTTTACTAGTTCGAAACTGTATTGTTAAAAGAAAAAAAGAAAAAAAAAGGCAACAACAACAAAAAGCGACTGTTATAAAAATTGAACTCTATCGCGCGAAAGCGCCCTATCACGCTTCTGTGGAGCATTCTCCTTAATTCTCTGTGACTATCCGCGCTCGATTTTCCCGCAGTTGCTAAGTTTCAGACCATAAATAAAGGATTATGGAGCTCTCAGCTTGAGCTGTGTGGGGAACTCCAAAGGTCACATACTCCGGCGGTCATCCACGGAGTGGTTGGAAAGGCAGGATGGAGATCAGCTGAGAGAGCAAAGTAAGTCATGCCAAAATTCAGCCATCTTTTGGATTTGTAAAGTGTTCTTCACTTTAACCAAGAGCAGAGAAGGCGACAGGTCTTGGGGAAGGGGTGAGAGGGTGGTGGTGCTGGTGCTGGTGATGGTAAACATGGTCTGGCTTCTAAGATAGCCTGCGGCCATAGACGCGGCAGGATCGGGGGTCTCATGTAGATTTTCTCGGTACCATGACCATCAGCGGTACGTTTCACCACAACTAGGTTTTTTTTCCGGATGAGGTAGATCCTCGTTAATCCTTTTGGTTCGTGTGCTTCGGACTTAGTGTCGTAGATCGGGTTAGAGAAGGCCGTGATTGTTTAGACAGCGATGGGCTGTGTAAACTTAGGGGAGGGAATAGACACTCGTGCCTCGTTGTGTCGTGAGTGATGGGGGTTGGGCGGTCTTGTTGCTGGAGTTGTTGTAGGGGCGTTAATGTTTTGTTAGTTCAGTTCAGTTTAACATGGTGTCGATGTGCTCGAAAAAGTCCATACGCACTCCACGACGTCTCTCAGACGCCTCCCGAGCGTTGCCTTCGAGACAGTTCCCAAGCTCGTCTGCGTGCATGTGACTACGTCCCTATCTCAGCCTTTCACGGTAGATCGTCTTTCAACGCCTCTCACCTCCATGCAATCGACGGAGTGATGTCGTGGCTTTGTGCAAACAAAGAGTTTGCTACAATCAGAATAACTTATCCATCCCTCTTGCTCATGTTGAGGAAGAAGCAATAACTTAAATGCGGCTTTGCTAGCTTGGTGTATTCTCGTTGTTAAAATTGTTGCAGAAACAATAACTGTTGTTAAGGTTAGACTAACGTTAACCATTCTTCTTGCTGGTGTTGTTGAAGAAGACGTAACTTTGTTGCCTTGTAGCTTTATGTATTGTCTCATTAAGGCAAGCGTTCTTTTTAACCTTTTTGTTGTTGTTTTGTTCTTAAATAAAATAATTTAAAACAGCAACAACAACAAAACAAAACAAAACAAACAAAAAAACAGCATGCTACGCATTGAGCTATGAATAAACTATATAGTTCACACTGAGCTATACATAAACTACATAGCTCAGTGATGCTGCTGTACAGACGGCAAAATCTGGACACGTATCATCATTTAGCGCGCCACAGTCTCGCGCCTTCGATCTTGTGGTCCCCTGTGACCCAGGTCGGTATATAGCAATGTAGCCTGTTGACTCTGTCAGGCACAGTGTTTAATGATGTTTTTCCTCTGAATATGGACGGCGGGGTTCAGCTTCAGCTTTATGCCTGACCTCTATTTACATACTGTCAGTAGAGGAGAATGAGGAATATATCACAATGACCTATGCGGTTTTTTGTTGTTGTTCTGGTCTTTCTTTTTTTCCCCGTCGTTTTTCCCCCTCTCTTTTCTTTACTGTTTGTTTTCATGGGGTGGGAAAGAATGTCTCTGTGGAGAAGTGTATAATGATGACGATCATCACCATCAACACTAATGATAATAGCAACAAAAATAAAACGATAACAGTAACACCTACAACTACTACTACTACTACTACTACTACTACTACTACTACTACTACTACTACTAACCATCATCATTATCATTCATCATCGTGTGCACGAGCTTTGCCATGGATAACGTTTTGTGTTATTTAGGTTATATAGCGGATTTCACCTTCTAAGTTTTTTGTTTTTGTTTTGTTTTTTGTAGCTCCGTAATATAAAGACTATAATAAATTGTGTGATTTTTGTGTATGTGTGTGTGTTCTGCCGTGTTCGTATTGCAGCCAAATGAGTTTCACCACGGGGTAAAAAATAAAATAAAATAAAAAACTGCACTGTATTGTGGTACTACAACAGGTACTGCCACGACGACCACCACCACATTAACCAAGAACGACTACTCTACTACTGCTATTGCTACTATTTTTATCTACGCACGTCAGATACGGCACAGCGGCCGACGTGTGTAAGGCTATTGATAAACCCTCGCCGAGTGCCGTGGAAACATGTACTAACTTTTTGGCACACAGACCAGACAGCAGCCCTGGTTATCATAGCGCTGGGAGTCCTGCAACACACACAACATCGATCTGTCTCAGTCCGGCCTCGTGGGAAGATGGACAACGTGGAATGGCGATAATAACAGTAACAAAAACAAACCATTTCGCAGAACTGCATGCATGTATGTAAATTGCATAGAACACAATTATGTCCAATGAATTGATATTGATGTGAGGATCGGGGGAGTGTATCAAGGGAGCCATTAAGGGCCCCGAGTCCCCTGCATGAAACAAATGTGTTGAAAGCAAATGCATTCACTTCCAGACAAAGTGACCGTGTAAACTGTGGATCACTTGAGTCCCCTGTCTAGAGAGGGCGACCGTGTAAACTGTGGATCACTGACTTTAATACATTGTCTAGAGAGGGCGACTGTGTAAACTGTGGATCACGTGAGTCCCATGTCTAGAGAGGGCGACCGTGTAAACTGTGGATCACTTGAGTCCCATGTCTAGAGAGGGCGACCGTGTTAACTGTGGATCACTGAGTTTAATTCATTGTCTAGAGAGGGGCCGTGTAAACTGTGGATCACTGAGTTTAATTCATTGTCTAGAGAGGGCGACCGTGTAAACTGTGGATCACTGAGTTTAATTCATTGTCTAGAGAGGGCGACCGTGTAAACTGTGGATCACTTGAGTCCCATGTCTAGAGAGGGCGACGTGTTAACTGTGGATCACTGAGTTCAATTCATTGTCTAGAGAGGGCGACCGTGTAAACTGTGGATCACTTGAGTCCCTGTCTAGAGAGGGCGACCGTGTAAACTGTGGATCACTGAGTTTAATTCATTGTCTAGAGAGGGCGACCGTGTAAACTGGATCACTTGCGTCCCATGTCTAGAGAGGGCGACCGTGTAAACTGTGGATCACTGAGTTTAATTCATTGTCTATAGAGGGCGACCGTGTAAACTGGATCACTTGAGTCCCATGTCTAGAGAGGGCGACCGTGTAAACTGTGGATCACTGAGTTTAATTCATTGTCTAGAGAGGGCGACCGTGTAAACTGTGGATCATTGGGTTTGTCATGCAACTCAAATGGGTTAAATGTAATGTAATGAAAACGAACATTTATAAATATCCTACGCCGAAAGTGAGTCCGTAACGCACAGTACGAAATAGAGTCAAAAAGTGCACAACGTCAAGAGAACAATATTGAACCCTACTAATCTCTCTCTCTCTCTCTCTCTGTCGAGAGAGAGAGAGAGAGAGAGAGAGAGAGAGAGAGAGAGAGAGAGAGAGAGAGAGAGAGAGAGACAGACAGACAGACAGACAGACAGACAGACAGACAGACAGACAGACAGACAGACAGACAGACAGAAGAGAGGAATGTGCCGGAAAGCCATGCTCGGAGTGGTTACCCTCATGAAACAACAACAACAACAACAAACATCCTTCATGACACAAGTGAGTTAAACACTACTCACAGAGGACCACAACACACCAACGTTACCCTCGTGACATAAATGGGTTAAACACAAGACTTCTCACAGAGGACCACAACACACCAGAGTTAAACACAAGACTTCTCATAGAGGACCACAACACACCAGGGTTACCCTCATGAATTAAATCAGAGGCCACAACCACAGGGTTAAACACAAGACTTCTCACAGAGGACCACAACACACCAGGCTACCCTCATGCAAATGGGTTAAACACAAGACTTCTCACAGAGGACCACAACACACCAGGCTACCCTCATGACACAAATGGGTTAAACACAAGACTTCTCACAGAGGACCACAACACACCAGGGATACCCTCATGACAAACGGGTTAAACACAAGAGTACTCACAGAGGACCACAACACACCAGGGATACCCTCATGACACAGATGGGTTAAACATAAGACTACTCACGTCCTGGCAGGGAGGCAAGCTATCCAAGCTGTCGCAATGTGTTTGAGTTTCCCTCGTGACGAACGTTCCCTGTGCATCGCGCTCGCACGTCTTAGTGTAGCAGCTGCGAGACGACGGCATCGATTCTCCCGCCTGTAATACAATACCCTGCATCTTCTGACATCCCTAAGACAGGCTTCCTGAGAGACAGAGATCCTCTCCTACCACCATCCAAACCTCCGACTCATGCAGGAACACGTTTTGACACCCTGCACTTCATATTCCGTGTAACGCAAACTCTAAACCAAAGAACTTTTTTTGTACTGTTTTCGTGTTTTGTGGGGAGGTCTTGGAAGGATTCGATTATGCATCACTGCATGATGAAACCAAACTATACCCGCTTCTTCGTCATGGTCATCTTTTCGTGATTGTCTCGCGGTCGAAATCGCAGTCATTGCTTTTGGGTTGAGCGATTTCCCAGGTTACGACACTCATTCTAAAAAGAAGTTCGCTTGAGAAACGTACTCTGCTCTTCAAGCCGACTGGGAAGGTTTTGTTTATTTCTCACTCTTTTCCGTGCGCTTCGTCTTTTTCTGTTTCCATCCAATTTTACAAATCTCGGAATAAATGACGACCAATTTAAGTTTACATCAGTAACGCTGCAGATTTGAACATTTGAACTGGCATGTCTACAACACCCCCCCCCCCCCCCCCCCCCCCCACTTTCCAACACGCACACGAAAACGCTCCACCTCGTACCAAATAAACATATAAAAATGTCTTTTTTATTTCGCAAATCAGCCCACGCCAAAGAAAATCTCAAGTATATTACCTCTTAAAAAAGAAAAGAAAAAGAAAAAACGTAGCACATACTGTGATACTGTTGATTATCTTCCCCCCCCACCCAACTCCACCCACAACAACAATAAAACGACATCAACAAAATCCACCAACATGACTAATCAGCTGGAATGGACCAGTCGTTCAAAAAGCGGATCTCTAGAACAAAAGCTTCCTTTATAGTTTCTTGTAATATATGCTTGATATGGTCACACCACTAAAAAGCGACTTGATAATTGAATTTTAAAGTCTTGTCAGCCTTACAGGGTCACCTTTTGACGATCAAACTCTGTGATAAGCAAATGCACAATTCAAAAATCTTCTCGTAGCAAATCACATCAAATCTACAAAGTCAGTTCATACAAAACGTATTTTTAAAAGTACGTACACAAAGGTACATTTTCGAAGAGCTGGTCCATTCAATATTGTCTTTGTTTAAAAAGAATATAAGGCTAGGACAGATTAAAGAGAAATGTCAAAAAACGTAATGCACAGAAGCAATTTTGTTTTTATGTAAATGCATAACGGCAAATACCAGTGCAGTATAGCAGCAAGCTTCCAATGCCGCCTACCAACTATCGTCTCCTAGCTGCTCAACAGGATCCATATCAAAAAGCCTAACTCTAATTTTTTTTATAAAAATCGAAAAATTTCTGGGGGAAAACGTCAGGAGAAGGGAGACAAGCAAAAGGGAGACAAAAAAGGAAGAAGGCTCGTTCTACAGTTTCTGGGAAAACACGCTTGACGTGGCAGCAGCCCAGAAAAGACGCGTGTCCCTACCTTGTAGAGCGTATCGTTGATGACACAGCCATCGGGCTGACATTTTCCACAACACTCGCCTGGCACCTCCACCCGTCTCTCTCCCTGGGGACAAGCAAACATTTGAACCAATCAACCCTTTTCTTACATGAACAAACAAAAAGTTCATCTTAGCCAATCGCTTCGCTTGGTAAATCGATTGGTGGGAGGAGGCGGGGAAGCTTAGTGCGCCACACCTTCTTCTTATGCCAACACGTTGCTTGGCAGGAAACAACAAGCAAAGGGGACTTAATATCGTTCGGCTGACGTCATGAATTGAAAAAAAGGGAGACAACAACAAAGACCCGAATTTCTAATTACAATAACCATCACAGGATCTACGGAAGAAAAAAAAAAAAGAAAAAAATACAAGACAGATAAAGCCAACCATGGGCAGATCCCCCAGAGGATATGGTTCGTGGGTTCAGGCCTCTGTGTCACGTGGCCGTAATTGTTAGATCCCCGCAACACGAATGAATGAATGAAAATTTACGTATGGCTCATAAAAACCTACACACAAAAGCTTGCGTGGTCACAGTGCCAGATACACACAGTGCGTACATGTACAGGCTTGGACTTCGGCAGTCAGACTATGTCACTTGAAATGAACTAACGTCTCTCTCTCTCTCTCTCTCTCTCTCTCTCTCTCTCTCTCTCTCTCTCTCTCTCTCTCTCTCTCTCTCTTTCTTAGGGACAGATTTGTATAACAAACAAAATAAACAAACAAAACAAAAACAAACCAACAAACAAACCAACAAACAAACAAACCACCACCACCACCACCACCACCACCAACAACAACAACACACACTCACACACACACACACACACACACACACACACACACACACACACACACCACACACACACACACACAAAATACGACTTGTGCTCATAGTTTTTCCTTGTGTAACAAAATATTATCTGATCTTCTCTCCTCCCCCTCCCCCCTCCCACACACACACACACCCTCCCCCTTTAGAATAACTATAATACTCAGCACATTGTGCCGCCCCTCAACCCAGCAAGTAACAGTCACTGTGCCGTGTCAGTTTTAAGGCCTAAATAGTATCTATATTTCATAAACTGTATTGTCCCAAGTGTCCAGGGTTAGTAGGTTCTTGCATTTTAACCTCCTGTCAACCACAACGTGTCACCTCGGGAAGACAGTGGCCATGGGCCATTCCCAAGAAATAATTATTCATACGGTGAGGTCGCCAAGGTAACCGAGATGGACAGCGAGGCTAAGGAGGGTATCGACTACGGGGCAGACGACGCTAAGCGTTCTGACCAGTTCTGCACGCACAGTCAAGCCTGTCGTTTTCGATCTCGTGATCCGCCGTGAACTTGCTCAGTAAGAATGACCCGTTGTTCCCATGGGAAGTTCAGGTCATTTTCCTGAAGGGCAGCGCTCTGCTAGTGGGTGGTGCTGTTAGACCTAATTAGTTCCTCATCCATTCCAGGCATACTAGGGGAGCTGAGACGGTATTCTTACCATCAGTACGAATATGACAATAAAAAGAAATGAAAAGAAAAAAATCCATAACCAATGCATGCTAACGTAGCACAAAAAGTTACCGTTTTACAAGCAGCGCACTGTTGTCGCTGGCACAAAACTTCTCCAGAACCGTCACTTCCTTCCACGCATGCGCAGTCAGCGCACACTCCTTCAGTCCAAGTGTCACCAATCTGAAGAAGAAGAAGAAGACGGGGTGAAAGAGAAGAAAGAAAGAAAAACAACAACCGAAAAGCCGTTTAACGAAAATGACGGTTATGAGTTCAATGTACTCAGCGTTTAAAGCCGCTTGGACATCTAATTAACAGCTACGAAACCCGTGTTAGATGCTGCTCAACCCCCAGCTCCCGCCCGACCACCAACCCCGTCGAAGATTCTGATCTAGAATTTGAGAATCTTATGACCGAAGATCAGAGTTATCTCCGGATAGATCCTACTCTGGTTCGCACCCCTTCTCTTTGGAAATGATCCAGTCACTTAAACTGCTTTTTAATGGAGTTGGGTGGGGTGGGGGGGTTAGCGGGGGAGGGGGTGGGGGCTAAATCTTTAATGCACTCAGAAACAGGCTGACCGTAAACTGGAGCAAACGTCAAGGTGGATGTGTGCACTTAAAGAACGCTGCTCCCAGCTGCACGCCTTAATTGGCTCTCTCTCTCTCTCTCTCTCTCTCTCTCTCTCTCTCTCTCTCTCTCTCTCTCTCTCTCTCTCATAATTATCAGGAACATATCTGTAAAAAAAAATGCACCCCTATCTGTGCTTCAGTCTTTATCCTTGGGTAATAAAGCATCACCATCATCATCTCTCTCTCTCTGATCTCGCTCGATCTCTGTTTCTCTCTCCCCACCCACCCACCCTCTCTCTCTCTCTCTCCTTTTCTCTATTTATATATAATGGCCATAGCAACAAGTCCCAAAAGCACAATACATGGATGCCAGGGACGAAATCCCTATACCGAAAGCCTACATAAAAAATATGAGTTCTCTTGTACCCACGATGAATGCAACATGTAATAGCGAAAATGTGTGTAAGTATGTACAAAAAAACTAACGCCTTCCTTCCATTGTCCATGATATTTGGAAATCAGCTCAGGCTCCGAAATGTTTAATTGTGAAAAGCTTAAAGACGAAAATTGTGCACACTGTAACCAAGGGGAAGAGGCATAGTGCAGGATGTACATGTGAGAAAAAAATCAACAAAGACGTGTGAATGCGTGAACGAGAGGAATACTGTAACGATGGATGAATGGTTCTGAATAAACGCCCCATAATGATGTGTTTGGCTAAAAAAATAAAATAAAAAATAAAAAAACACAACACATGGACACCAGGAAGGAAATCCTCGTACCGAATGCCTACCTGGAAAATGCGCTACGGCTGCATGGTAGCGCCACGTCAATAAAAGGACACAGGGGCGGCACGGGCAAAATCCCTGTACCGATTGCCTACCTGGAAGATGTGTTCTGGCTGCCCGCTATGATGGTATCGACAAACGCGCTGGGGGGCTGGTCTGGTTACAGGCAAGGGCGTAGCCACTGGCAAAAAGAAACAAACATACACCGTATAATGAACCGTGTTTTGTATCAAGCCTGTTAATTGGCTGCTGGCTGTGTGACGTGATTCAGCTGTGACTTCTGTCAGGCGAGTATTTACTGAGATTATAGAATAAACATGGCAATCTGGCACGGGCACCTGTCATCTTCTCCCTGGTGAACCGAATTTCGCATAAAGCCTGTCAATTAGTTTAAACTAAATTGTATTCATTCATCGTAATCATAAGTTCAACAAATAAGTACAGGAAACACAAAAGCAGTATGCTTATTTGAGTGTTACCTATGGACAAAATGATAATGACACAGACATTTACGATGGCAAGATGGCAAAATTGTTGTCAAAAATCAGGGGCAACAAAGCCTGTCGATTGGCTGACTGTTGTGTGACCTGTGCGAGCTGTGACTTTAGCCAGATGAGTACTGACATTAATAAAATGAACATTGCAACCTAATACGGGTACGGTTCTTTGTGTCTATTTCGTATCACGCCTGTTGACTGGCGGACTGTTGTTGACATGTGCAAGCTATGTTGGTATCATAACGAGTGTTGGTATCATAACGAAACAAACATGGTACCAGCGAGTGTTGGTATCATAACGATTGTTGGTATCATAACGAAACAAACATGGTACCAGCGAGTGTTGGTATCATAACGAAACAAACATGGGACCAGCGAGTGTTGGTATCATAACGAAACAAACATGGTATTCCGGTAATGGTCCCCGCTCTTTCTGTCACCGTTGAACAGTCGTCTTCTCACCGATGAATACCAGACAGCGCTTGCAACAACAGCGAAATGTTAAAGAGTTGTAATTCTCTCGTCTCCCAACTTTGTTTGTGCAGGACTTACGGCCGGCAGCGTTCACATAACACCCTGCTCATCCCTGCCCTTCTTGTATTTGCACAAACGCATGCCTCTAAGCATCACCGATCAAAAACTGTTCACTCCTACAAGCACACGCCGTAACGCCGGAGGAATTAGGAGCGACGGATCGCACTCATCCAGACGGTGACACTTCTCGAAAGCCAAGTTAAGCACGATCGAGCGTGGTCACCACACGGATGGGTAACCGCTACGTGCTGAGCTTGGAAACCGCCTCCTGTGCTTTCTCCACAGCCACTTTCTGA
>JABMCL010001506.1:152500-165000 GCA_018857735.1 Alviniconcha marisindica | reverse complement strand
AGCAGATCTAAAGTAACAGCAGGGTATGATGCTTACGTGGGTAGGTCTCGAAACAGCCATGCAGTTCGAATCGAAGAGCGATGCGACCTTCCCATGTCCTTGGGTTGATTCGAACGAAACGGGCCTTGATTGGCTGATTGAACATGTTAGTGACCGGGGTCACAGAGTCCGTGTTGCCATCGAAATCCTGAAAACATTATTCATTTGTGGCTGAGTGACTGGCTGCTCAACCCAATGAGTTCGGGTTATATAAAGCAACCATGACCGAATACGTGGCGAAGATTATTCAGTTCGATCGAAGAAGGATGCATGAAATATGGGGGCTGAATGACTGGTTTCAGAAAAAATGATTCCTGAATTTGTAGGAGGGTAGACACAGAAAGTAATGGATTCAAACGCGCGCGCGCACGCGCACGCACGCACGCACGCACGCACGCACGCACTGCATCATCTTAGATATACAATTATCTGTTTAGATTAAAACTTTATCAGTGTGGCCGTCCGAGGGGGAGGGGTGGCGGAGACTTGTCCAAATACCCCGCCCCCTTCCCCGAAAGACACACACAATCTGCACAGACACGCACACTCTGTCTCCCCCAAACAAAAATACAAACAATATTCTTAAAACACTACTAGCAAATCTTCCACAATGATACAGCGAAACTAAGCCGAGTTCACCTACAACGATATTTACGAGTTGCTCAGTCAAAAAGCGACGTCATAGTTCAGGAGCTGTGTGAGAGTCGAGGTGGACGTCCTGGGCTGTCCGTCCTAACGAGCCTTCTGGTTTCCGTGGACGTAAAGAATTATTGAACCGTGCTTCGGCATTGGTCACAACTTGTCCCTAATATGTCAACTGACATCTGAGGACATTAAGCAACACTTCATCACCAAAAGGCGACACCGCTCAATGCTGATTGCGCGTTTGTCCACAGCAGTGATGTTTATTTTTAAACACCGACCTTACTGACGCCAGCAAGAACACCAAGGCTACATGAAAATGTTGTGATGCACTACATGTTTATGTGGAGATTACCCTCAGCCATGATAAGCTCCTTACATATCAGCATCCATCCTGCATAAATGGAGATAAATACTCCGAAGAGGGGTGGGTGGGGGGGGGGTCTACTCATGTGGCTGGGCAATAATAATACAATATTTGAAAAAAAAAAGAGAAAAATGCCTCACTCATGCAATCCTCTCATCCTATGAAATGCATTAGTTAATAATACAAGTGCATATACCGGGTTACCTCCAGAGTGTTTAACTGGAGAACGCTACAACGACAACAACAACAACAACTGACCTTATTCACGCCCCTCTCTTCCCGGTAGACGTTCCAGTTGACCCCGTCGTTGGAGTACAGAATACGATACGTTCTGACGAACGACACGGCGGCTGGTCGGCCTTGCGTCGTCAGTCCTGTGACGTAATGCGGCGTCAGCAGGTCGATTTGCAGGTACTGGTTGACGTCATCACGAGCCGGCAGCCAGCTTCCGCTTCCGCCCAGGCGGGCCTTCTGTGGCGCATGCGCAGTGTCCCTGAAGGAAGATGCTCTCAGCATGTCGTCGCGGATCTTTCCGTTCATCATGCCCATGTTTTCCACGCAGATGTCTGGAAAAAAATAAAATAAACGAAACAATGCGATATTGGTCGCATAAGCATAATTATTTGTGCATTTTTGTCTGTGTACATAAAAGCCCTGTTAAAATGTTTTATTCGATCACCTTACATACATAGCAATATAAATTGGACAACAATTATCCAAGAAGACGAAGAAGGAGAAGAAGAAGAAGAAAACACCCAACAACCGTAAACTTCTAATAATCGTTCATTTGCACATTTAAAAAATCAGGAAAGGGAACGGAAAAATATGGGAAATCAGAAGAAAACCGGAACCATTAAAGTACTCGCAGCGATTGAATGATTAAACCCTGTCAACCATACAGGTCCCACCTCAGGACGAAACCAGTGCAATTCTTGAGGTAAAGAAGCAACGGTCCAAAGGCAGATTCTCTCACCTGGGATGTCCGGAGTGCTCACAATGGACGGCTTGGCAACTGGCACAGCGGTGGGAAGGGCTGTTGGCATGACGACGGCTGGAACAGAGATAAACAAACAAACAGACTACATTTTGAGATTGTGAAGGCTGGCTCGTGATCCTTTCGCTGCTTTCGAAGACTGAATACAAAGGACACCATCAGACCAATAACTGGAATACAGTCATATTCTTAAAATATTAGTCGTTTCCTGCTTATATTGTGGAGTTTTATGTAATAATCAACGTTATAGCTAATTTTATCGTGTGCACTGTACTGCATTTTTAGAGCAGCACCGGGAAGAAGGTAGAGTTTGTGTGCGTGCGTATGTGTGCGCCCGTGTATGTGGAAATAGGCGTTGCGAGCGTCCTCGTGCGAGCGTATGTGTGTGTGTGTGTGTGTGTGTGTGGAGAGAGAGAGAGAGAGAGAGAGAGAGAGAGAGAGAGAGAGAGAGAGAGAGAGAGAGAGAGAGAGAGAGAGAGAGAGAGAGAGAGAGAGAGACAGACAGACAGACAGACAGACAGACAGACAGACAGACAGACAGACAGACAGAGACACAGAGAGAGACAGACAGAGACAGGGAGAGAGAGAGAGAGAGAGAGAGAGAGAGAGAGAGAGAGAGAGAGAGAGAGAGAGATGGAGATGAGGGGAGGTAACTGACAGTATGACGTCTCCAGAAACATTCAGTTACCTTGGCAACCAAGAAGGCCCAGTCTCATGGCAACAGCACCATGCCAGGACAAAGGCTTGACCATAAAGAACCTTGCTGTGGTGGGCTCGATTGTCTGCACTACCTCCGTGGATGAGTCGCTGTTGGCTTTAAACACCTGAACCAAAAGTAAGAACCATTGGGTCACTAACAGATACAATACGGCTTTGAATTACCCTATCAGAAGTAAAAACATCTCATTCAGAAAGAAAAGACCACCAGGCAATTTAAAGCTACCAGTGGTTTTGATCACCTGACTCTGAAACGAGGACTGTCGGGTCAATGGCAGGTAGGTTGCCGCTATGAACACTCGAATCGCCTGTCCCAGTGTAGAAGGCACACGGTTCTTGCCTTGGGAACTCAAAACCTGCCCTAGCAGTAGTGGTAAACAGACCCCACCTTGGAAACACTAGGCATGCCCGGGTAGTAGTAATATCATTTTCTTGGGAAGAGCAGGCCTTTCTTGGTAGCAGCGTTGCCTCGGAAATGCCCGTCCTGTTCTAGCAGCAACTGTACCCCTATTTTGGGCAAGGCTAGGCCTGTCTTAGCACTAGTGGTAATACATGTTTTTGCCCTTGGGAATACCAGGTCTAGCTGCCAAGGCAGTATAGTTGCACCCGCACCTTTGCAAGACCAGGCCTGTCTTAGCAGTAGCAGAGGTACACGTCATACCTTCGGATCGTACCTTTCATTAGTAGTGGTACCCACCTAGCTTGTATATAAAGGGCTGTCCTGGCAGCAACTGCACCCTTACCATGGCAAAGCGAGGCCTGCATTATTAGTAGAGGCACATGTCCTACCTTGGGAACTTGGCATGTCCTGGTAGCAGTGGCACATACCTAGCTTGTATACACGCGGGCTGTCCTGGCAGTAACTGTACCCTTACCATGACAAAGCGAGGCCTGCATTATTGGTAGAGGCACAGTCATGTCCTACCTTGGGAACATTCGGCATGTCCTGGTAGCAGTGGTACAAGCCCTACATTGGATACACCTGGCATGTCCTGGTAGCAGTGGCACTTCCCTAGCTTGTATACACAAGGGCTGTCCTGGCAGTAACTGTACCCTTACCATGGCAACGCCAGGACAGCATTACTGGTAGAGGAATAATCATGTCCTACCATGGGAACATTCGGCATGTCCTGGTAGCAGTGGCACTTCCCTAGCTTGTATACACAAGGGCTGTCCTGGCAGTAACTGTACCCTTACCGTGGCAACGCCAGGACAGCATTATTGGTAGAGGCATAATCATGTCCTACCTTGGGAACATTCGGCATGTCCTGGTAGTAGTGGTACATGAGTCCGTCCAGCGAGTACAGCAGGACGTACTCGGTCACCCACTGCGGGGAGGCGTCACGCCCTTTGGTCACCAGACCCGTCACGGTCATGGGCTCCGCGAAGGACACCTCCAGCCACTGCTGATCATCGTCTACCTTGGCCACCCACGCCCCGGAGTGGAGGCCGTCGTGGCGGGTGTCGAGGTGGGAGCGGGTGGCGTCGGTGTAGAGGGAGAGTGAGGAGGACGCGTGGAGCTGGCTGTCTGTCAGGTCCAGGGACACCTCCTCCTCCATGTTCTCCTTGCAGGCTGTCAACCAATAGCCATAATGGTGATCATAAGGTTGTTTCTTTCTTGGTGCTTTACGTCCACGGACATAAGGTTGGCCCACTGATCGCTTTTATATGGCGCTGTTCTCTGCTTTCGAGTAGACCCGAGCGCTCTGGTCACATGCGACTCCGAATGAGTGGCTGTACAATTTACATAGTGCGGCTGTTGTTGTTTTTTTGGTTGTTTTTTAACATTCACCGAAAGCGATGAGATTACAGTGCCATTTAAAAATAAAAACCTTTAAATTATCAGTCAGTCAATATTGATATTAATAATAAGGTTGAAAGACTGATAAAAAAAAAAAAAAGTTTTTTAAATAACTGTAGGATAAAATTGACGGTCGATAGAGTAGCGTGCTGATTGGCTAATCGCGTCTGTCAGCCATAGTTCGTCATAGTTGACACATTGACCGGGAAGGTCAAGTTCAAGTTCAATGTTGCTTTACGTCCACTGAGACCATATTAAGTACTATTAAAGACAGGTAAAGCAACACTGAACTTGATCTTGAACTCATTTATTGTTAGCTTAGCGAAATTGTTCGTCCGCCACACATTATTTTTTCTTTTTCTTCCAACTGTATGAACTCATCGCCTATAAGCTAAAAGCTTGTTGATGAGCACATAACGATTCACTGTGTCTTTATTTTGTCTCGAATAAATTTTTGTTTAAACCAAGAAACAGAACTCCATGCAAGAACACTCAGAGCCCTGTGACTGCTTACCTGGATATTGGACCTGAGACGGGGGCGTCCTGTGGCCAGTGAAGTGTGTCGGGCTGTGGGGACCGACCTGGGGGTGGGAGGTGCTGGGGGTGGGCACCCCGCTGCAGTCCTGACCTCGGGGCTCGCACAGGAAGCGCACCTGGAAGTCCGGACACGTCATTCCGGCAGGCAGGTCCTCGTTACGACACACCAGGCCGTCATAGCGCAGGTCACAGGTCACGGCAGCCTGCAACATACCAAGATGGGGGTTTAAGGTTACGGCATAGGTCATATCAGGGCAACAAACAGAGACAAGACCTCCACTAGACCTCCAGCCAGGTCCTCAAGACACACCAGGCCGTCATAGCGCAGGTCACACGTCACGACGGCATGCAACAAGCCAAGATCGGTTTTTACGGCCATGTCAACCGTGTAGTTCACATGATACTGTAACCTGAAACAAGCAGGGACTGAACTTCCATCCAGTTCCGCTGTACGTCATAGCGCAGGCCACATGTCATAGCAGCCTGCAAGAAGCCAAGATGGGGGTTTAAGGTTACGGCATAGGTCATATCAGGGCAACAAAACAGAGACTAGACCTCCAACCAGGTCCTCTAAACACACGCAGGCCACAGGTCACACCAGCCTTCTATAAGCAAAAATCGCGTTTTAACGCCGTGGTACTGGTCGTGGCGAGAATAACATTCTTATGATGTACACAGAACTTGCGCGGAGACGGCAGCAGTTTCAATGTGCACCAGCCATGCCAGCGCTGTAAGAACACCACTTCGGTGGATATTCAAAAAACGCGCTATAAAAAGCTAGTCACTCATGTAGAATCACATGCGAGCGCAGTGAGTCTGCTCAAGAGAGCGGAGAATAGCGCTATATAAGCGATCATCAATCACAATGTCTTGTGCTTGATATCAGGGAAAAGAGACTAAACTTCTGTGCAGGTCCCTACGACACACCAGGCCGACATCGTGAGGTCCCCCGTCTCGGCAGCCTGCAACAAGCGATGTTGGGGTTTTAATCGACACGCCATGTCGACCGCGCAGGCTACACGTCACGGTTAACTGCAACAAGCGGAGATTAGACCTCCAGCAACGTGTTTACGACACACCATGCAAGCCGTCACAGCGAAGTCTCCACGTCAGGACAGGTCACGGAGGGGACAAAGTGACAACACATGTCCATAAGCTACAAACTATTGAGTAAAACAGCAAACCGAAGCGGAATCGATTCCGAGTCTGTCTGCTGCTACTGCTGCTGCTGCTGTTGCTGTTGCTGTTGTGTTGCTTAATGTCCCGGGATGTCGGTTGACATATTAGGGACAAACTGGGACCAATACGTGAACATGGTTCAATATTGCTTTACGTCCACGGAAACCACAAGGCTCGTTAGGACGGAAAGCCCAGGACGGCCACCTCGACTTTCGCACAGCTCCTGATCTCTGTCTGTCTGGGAGTAAGTAAACATGGTGCTTAACGTCCACAGAAACCATGAGGCTTATTAGGGACGGGCCTGTCTGCTTACCAGCCAAGCGCTTTTATAGCCACCAGACGTGTTTCGGATTTGCGTGTTTTTGTTTAGTTTTTTGTTTTATTTTGTTTTGTTTTGTTTGCTGCTTATTTTGACGCACGCTATCACAGAGAGGACTGGGGTGCCACTGCGATTACTGAAGTCAATTTTCATAGATCTCCATTTAGTAACATCCAGAATGGGGATCGGCCATAATTATGGGAACAAAGCCTAACATCACCAGACCGAAGTGGCCGATGCCCTACCTTGATCGCCTCCTCAATGTTCTGGTTGCCGACGGGCCGGCACTCGATAGCTGTGATGTCCTCGGCGGGGCAGAACTGCTCCGGCATATTGCTCAGGTCCGTCACCGTCTCCGTCTCGCCGGCTGGGGCCGGACTGTGTCCGCTCATCCATGACGTCCAGCCACACTTGGCTGGCTCTGGCGGTCTCTGCGTCGGCCCCTCGTCGTTGTTGACGATGGCTGTGGAAGAAGGTGGCTTGTGCGTAACTGCGACTGTGACGCCGACGTACCAAACTTTGTGGCTTTATGATTGGCATGAATGTGTGAGTGAGAGTGCTTGGAACCATGGAAACATTTTTTGTGCATGCCTTGAGATTTAGCAATAAAGATATATAGGCGAGAGATCATCCCCTATCACGACTTCAAGAAGTCGCTTTGGCAGTTCTGTGCAACTGAAATCGTTAGTAACTGAAGTTACTACTCTTTTCTTAAGGAAAAAGAAAAAAAGAAGCAAACACAAGAAGGTAAAACGAAAAACAAACAAAAAGCAATCAGAAAATCAAACAAACAAATTAAAAGATGAAACAAACAAACTAACAAAACAACAAAGAAATGGGGCATGGGTTATTGCACTGCAAACATACGGTTTTTATCAAAACGTGTTGGTAGCAAGATAAACGGTAATAAACAATCATATCAATAAGCTCAGACATAGAAAGCTAAACACTCATTCAAATGAGGCCAGTCAACCCAAACACAGTCCAGGGGCTTAACTAAGGCTGACGACTGAAGAACCGAACACTCCTAACCCTTACTACCTACAGCACACAAACAGACAACCAACAAATCATGAACCAACAGAGGAAAGATCTGAGAGGGGAAAAAGAACGGAATAGACCGAGATCAAGACAGAACAAGTTTACTTAACTAATTCTTAGATTTTAACGTCTGTTAAAGGGTCACCTCAGGACAAAAAAATATACAGAATACAGTACAGCTCAGAACAGAACGGAAAAGGTCTGCAACAGAGAGAAAGGGTTCAGTGAGTCTGTATGTACTGTTGAGTGCAGGTGCACTGGTGTCTGATCTACAGTACAGTTCAGAACAGAACGGAAAAGATCTACAACAACAGAGAGAAAGGCGTTCAGCGTGTCTGTGTATACTGACGAGCGCAGGTGCACTGGTATCTGATCTTGTAGTCGCTGCACGTGACCGGCGCGTTGTCGGCATTGCGGCACGTGAAGCCGTCACGCAGGGAGCACAGCGCTGTCTCCCCTGTGCTGAAGTACTCCGTGTCCATCACAGTCATGCACTCCACGTCCGTCATCTTGCCGCCTGCACACGGCACGGTTAGTCGGTGATTGGGTTAAACAAAAATGTATTCATTCATCGTAATCATAAGCTCAACAAATAAGTACAGGAAACACAAAAGCAGTATGCTTATTTGAGTGTTACCTATAGATAAAATGATAATCACAGAGACATTTACGATGGCAAGATGGCAAATTGTTGTCAAAACGTCAGAGGCAACAAAACAAAACAAAGACCAAAATGACAACAAAAAACAAACAAACAAACAAAACAAAACAAAACAAAAACAACAAAAACAAAACAGTCGGTGATTGGATTTGAGCGACCTGTCAACCGCATACTTCCATAACCTGCAGGGTGCACCACTAAATTTACACGTGTAAAATGAAATTAATTTCTGGGCGCAACGCTTAAATTCACGTACAGTGTAAACAGCAATGACCTACCAGGTGCAATATCTGTTGGGAGCAATACTTACCCTTTGCGACTTACCCTGATAGCCTACGTACGCAATACTTACCCTATGCATTGGGCAGAGTGTGAATATAGTAGTTACCCGTCAGGTGGAATAATTAACAAACGTGTAAACCTCCATCGACTAATTGAATGCAGTCTTTAACTTACGTATACGCTTCAGTAACCTATCTGGTGCACCTACTGGCCCATGCCTACATAGATTTAAAAAATAGGCTAAATAACCTTTGTGAACACTGCTACAACCTACCAGATAAAATGTCCGAGGAACTTCTGCATACAGCATAATAATAATAATAATAATAATAATAATAATAATAATAATATATAATAAAACAAGGCAGTTACTGACCAGGACAAAGCTGCGTCATTTCCTCCAAGGTGAGTCGTTCGCTGTCGCCGTCCCCTGAGGGGTCGTCTCTGTTGATCCAGTCTGACCATTGGCTCACACACATCCCGGGGGTGGGGGCAGTGGCCCTGCCCTCTGGAACTGGGGTCACTGTGTGTAACAAATCGATCTTCAGCTGGGGCATTTCACAGGGTGAGCAACAGAGGTAATAATAATAGCTTCTTTTTTTTAAATAATAATAATAAATGCATTTCTGACGTGCCGAATCTCTGTATAATACACGGGTGAGGGTCGATGAACTATGCATGAAACATTACAACAATACACACCTTCATTTAATAATGCATTTCATATCTCAGCGCTTTATAAAATTATTTATTATTATTATTATTATTATTCCTCACTCTACCCCGCATTCACACACGCAGTTTGGTTTAAAAAATGAAAGCGTGTGTTATTAAAACTTATTATTCCATGCGCTCGAGTTTGCTAAGCCCGTTGTTTGAACGATAAGATACGTAACTAATATTTGAATCAAGTTTCGAGATATTTATGAGAAAGAAAGAGAAAAAGAAGAAGAAAAAACATGAAAAAAGAAGAAGAAAAAAAACAAAGAAACCAAAAACATGAATGTTATTGCCAGAAATCTTAACAATGTGGAAATCTCCTTCATAAAGACCATAACAGATGGTTAAGCGTATGAGTGCCGAACATTAAGACTAAACAGTCAAATATCCATGCAGCGAACATCATCCTAGCAAACATAATTTCCCGGAAATGGGTATGCTGTCTATTTAGACTTCTCTGCAGTTTTATGTCCCGAAATAAGGCATCATTACCGAAAACACTAAACACATTTCACGCAGCCGATGTTCTCTCTTCGACGACTTCCACGTACCTCGTTCTTCACCATCGCTGCCACCAAAGACTTAACATTAGAACACAGAGACGCTATACCCAAGATTGGGTCCTGTCAGCGTATCGCACTTACACTAGTTGTAGTGCGCATCAAGATTAAGATATAGAAGCCGCAAAATCTTTGCGGCAACTTTGTAAACCACACTGACCTGGACATGGGCAGTAGACGCGGACCTCGTAGTCAGCGCACTTGCCACCCTGATCCACGTTGTTGCAGGTCAAGCCTGTCCGCAGATCACACGTGACGGCTGACCCCTGTGTGACCGCCTCCAGAGTGTCCACGTCCCTGCACTCGATGTTGATTGGACTGTCGCAGAGGTGGAAGGTGGAGCGAAGCGTGGCCAGGCTCTCCACGTCTCCGCTGCCGGTGGTGGGCGTGTCCACGTTCATCCATTGGCTCCAGCCGCACGGCGCGTTAGGATTGATCCCCGGGCCGGCAGTGGGCGTGGCGGAGGGCGTGGCGGCGGTGCAGGTGGGGTCGTGGTTGGTGCACAGGGGCAAACCGCTCTGACAGCTGCAGTCGGAGCAAGAGTCGTCGGGGTTCTTCCAGGTCTCGAAAGGCTGGTGGCAGGCAAGATAATGACAATCAAAATAATGCGTGTGTTTCGTACAGGCCGACTACACCGTGTTAGCTAGATTCAAACAAAGAGGTCTTTGCCATACCAAACGAAACAGACTATGCCACCGGGGGACTGAAATCTTAAAACAAAAAGCAAAACATTCCCCAGTTGCAACCCGTCACAACTCATGCCTACAAAAACAAAGGCAAATAAAAAATAAATAACAAAAAAACAATCAACGACGAGAAGCAATGAAACACACACACACACACACACACACACACACACACACACACACACAACTAAAACTCAATCCAAATTAGTTAGGCATACTAAACCATTGGTAATACTGCATTTTGATAAGATATGATTGACACATCATTGTCATATCTACGGTTAGCTCAACATCACACCAGACGAAGACTGTAAAGTCTACCACCTTTGACCTACACTACAGCAAACTATGAATTTCAAATCTATCATTCTAGATCTATACCACAGCAGGCTATGAATGTCAACTCTGACACATACTTAGATCTATACCAAAGCGGTCATGAATGTTAAGTCAGTCAGCTTAGATTTATATTACAGCAGACTGTGAACTTTACGCCCGACACGTACTTAGAAACTTAGACATATACCGCGGCGTCAGGTCTAACACGTACTGAGATCTATACAGGAATAGTCTATGAATATCGAGTCTGTCAAATTAGATCTATACCACAACAGACTGTGAACGCCAAGTCTGTCACCTAGTTTAGATCTGTATCAAAACTGTCTATGAGTATCACGTCTGACATGCGCTCAGCTTTGTATCAGCGGCCTGTGAATATCATGTCTAACACGCACTTAGATCTATACCGACGCATTCTGTGACTATCAAGTCTGTCAACTTAGATCTATATCACAGCAGACTAGGAACGTAAAATCTAACACATATTGTAGATCTGTATCAAAGCAGTGTATGAGTATCAAGTCTGACACGTTCTTAGACCTATACCAAATTAAAGCCGTCTCTGAGTATTCAGTCTGATACGTACTTAGGTCTGCACCAATGTAGTCTACGATTATCAGGTCTCAAACGTACTGAGATCAACATCAGTGTAGTCTGTAACAATCAAGTCTGTTAACTTAGATGTATACCTCACCGTCGAGTTTGTCAAGTACTTAGAGCTATACCAATGTAGTCTGTGAGCATCAGGTCTCAAACGTACTGAGATCAACATCAGTGTAGTCTGTAACAATCAAGTCTGTTAACTTAGATGTATACCTCACCGTCGAGTTTGTCAAATACTTAGAGCTATACCAATGTAGTCTGTGAGCATCAGGTCTCAAACGTACTGAGATCAACATCAATGTAGTCTGTAACAATCAAGTCTGTTAACTTAGATGTATACCTCACCGTCGAGTTTGTCAAGTACTTAGAGCTATACCAATGTAGTCTGTGAGCATCAGGTCTCAAACGTACTGAGATCAACATCAGTGTAGTCTGTCACAATAAGGTCTGTTAACTTAGGTGTATACCTCACCGTCGAGTTTGTCAAATACTTAGAGCTATACCAATGAAGTCTGTGAAATTAAAAGCTTATTACCTTTGCCACGGTGCCGTCTGGCTTCAGACACGGGCACATGTTGGCCGGCACGCACGTGTTCACGTCCACCCGTTTCTCGCCGGGTGCGCACATGGACTGGGAGGTGATGTTGCGACAGCCGGGGACGCAGGCGTTGCTGCCGCCGTCGCAGGGTGGGGAAGAAGCGTCTGAGGGAGTCGCACGCCTCGTCGCACATGTAGCTGCAAGCTTCGTACGTCTCGCCTGGCCGGCACATCGACATGCTCACTGAAACAGGGAGGGCACAGCTCAGTGACTGCTGGCCTTGTGGGTGAAGAGAATAGAACACACGCACGCACGCACGCACGCACGCATGCATGCATGTCTCGCTCTCTCTCTCTCTCTCTCTCTCTCTCTCTCTCTCTCTCTCTCTCTCTCTTTTCTCTCTCTCTCTCACCACACACACACACACACACACACACACACCACACACACACACCACACACACACCACACACACA
>JABMCL010001506.1:130000-142500 GCA_018857735.1 Alviniconcha marisindica | reverse complement strand
GCCAGATACTGAATCAGACTCATAGCCAGATACCGAAACAAAATCAGTGGAGGGGGACTTACTGCACTCCGAGATCTGCTGTCTCCAAGACAGTTTCACTCCCTTGGCGGCGCAGGTGTCGGCGTAGATGCCGAGAGTTGGGCAGAGGCAGTCCTGCATGTTCTCGGCACAGGCACACACGTCGTACATACAGTCCGTCAGGTAGCTGTCCACCGGCTCCACGTCGTGACACGCTGCAACACGCACACAAACACAGCATGTAGTGCACGCGTTTAGCAATGGTCAACATACGTGTTGAGAAGTCAATATACACGCACTGTCTGTCAGACAACAGAGACACAGAAACACGGACGGACACACATATGCACACAAGAACACACACATACACACACACACACACACACACACACACACACACACCCACACACACACACACACGCACACTCACACAAGAACACACCACACACACACACACACACACACACACACACACAACAACACACAACAACAACAACAACAACAACAACACAACACACACACACACACACACACACACACACTCTCTCTCTCTCTCTCTCTCTCTCTCCCTCCCTCTCCATCGTGCAGCCCTTCCACTGCTGACGTCACGCTCGAACTTGTTGAACATGTCCTGGACCTGCTGATGGTGGTTGGAGTCACTGGGTAACACGCAGTCACAAACACAGACCTCCATCCCCTCTCTACCCCCCCCCCCCCCCCCACCCGGACCCATCCAGTAGATCTTCCCCTGAAGACGTTGCTCCTGAGCTTGTTGCACAAACACAGTTCAGGAGCTGTGTGAGAGTCGAGGTGGCCGTCCTGGGCTGTCCGTCCTAACGAGCCTTCTGGTTTCCGTGGACGTAAAGCTATATTGAACCATGCTTCAGCATTGGTCTCAGCTTGTCCCTAATATGTCAACTGACATCTGAGGACATTAAGCAACACTTCATCATCATTGTTGCACAGGTCATGGGCCTGCTGATAGCGCTGTGGAATGGAGTCACACACACCCAGTCACAGACACAAACATCCCCCCCCCCCACCCCTCAACACATATATACACACAGTGACCCCATCCAGTAGACCTACCATTGAAGACGCTACTTCTGAGCTTGTCGCCCAAGTCCTGGGCCTGCTGACACAGACATCCAACACACATGCACACACAGTGACCCCATCCACGAGACCTACCACTGAAGACGCTGCTCTTGAGCTTGTCGCACGGGCTTGCTGACGTCTCTGTGGATTGGAGTCACATATAGTCACAGACATCGACATCCCCCCCCCCCCACCCCACCCCCACACAAGGACACCATCCACTAGACCTACCACTGAAGACGCTGCTCTTGAGCTTGTCGCACAAGTCCCGTGCCTGCTGACACAGACATCCCCGCCCCCACCCACCCCGTATACACACTCACTAACTCCATCCAACAGACCTGCCACTGGAGATGTCGCTCTTGAGCTTGTCGCACATGTCCCGTGCCTGCTGACACAGACATCCCCGCCCCCACCCACCCCGTATACACACTCACTAACTCCATCCAACCATTGGAGATGTTGCTCTTAAGCTTGTCGCACAAGTCCTGGCCCTGCTGATAGCGCTGCGGGTTGGAGTCACACACAGTCACAGACATTCCCACACACATACACACACAGTGGCCCCATCCAGCAGGCCTACCACTGAAGATGCTGCTCTTGTCCAGTGCCTGCTGACAAAGACATCCCCCCCCCCACACACACACACAGTGACCCCATCCAGTAGACCTACCACTGAAAACACTGCTCTTGAGCTTGTCGCACAAGTCCTGGGCTTGCTGACACAGACACCCCCACATACACACACAGTGACCCCATTCAGTAGATCTACCACTGAAGACGCTGCTCGAGTCGCACGAGTCCTGGGCTTGCTGACTTCGCTGTGGATTGGAGTCACATACAGTCACAGACACAGACATCCCCACACACATACACACACAGTGACCCCATCCAGCAGACCTACCACTGAAGACACTGCTCTTGTCCAGTGCCTGCTGACAAAGACATCCCCTACACATACACACACAGTGACCCCATCCAGCAGACCTACCACTGAAGACACTGCTCTTGAGCTTGTCGCACAAGTCCTGGGCTTGCTGACGTCGCTGCGGGTTGGAGTCGCAGGGGCTGGGCGGGATGACGTCGGGAACGTCCCGGCAGCTGGCCTGAGTCTTCCAGCTGTTGCCGAAGCGGTTGGCGTTGTTCTCCACGATGTGCTCGCGCGTCATCAGGTCGTTGTTCTGGTTGTTGTCGAACGTGCCGCACAGACCCTGGGTGTGGCCCATGAGGGAGGTGGGGGCGGTGACGTAGACACGGGTGCGGCCATCCCACAGCACCGTCACGCCGTTAGCCAGCTCCGCCTGCACAGGTGAAGAGAAAGGTAGGCAGTTAAAGCAAGTACTTGGGTATTAAAGCTCGGAACACTTCAAGCTGTGCTGCATTGTCTGCCGTTCATACACAAGTCTCTGATCATGCTGCTGCTGCTGCTGCTGCTGCTTCTGCTACTGCTGCTGCTGTGTGTGTGTGTGTGTGTGTGTGTGTGTGTGTGTGTGTGTGTGTGTGTGTGTGTGTGTGTGTGTGTGCGTGTGTGTGTGGTGAAGAGAGAGAGGGTGTGTGTGGGGGAGAGGAGAAGTAGGAGGGGGGAGACAAATGAATGGCCTCGAAGGGCGGGGGGAGGGAGTCGAAAAATGTTAATTTATGGGAGAAGTAGGACAGGGGACAAGGAGAACAAATGAATGGCCTCAAGAAGGGCTGGTGAAAGGGAGTCGAAAAATGTTAATTTATTATTGGTTACTGAGGTGACGCAAGTATTCTGTGTAGAGACAAATTTGTCTCACGACGCTATAAAATTATCTGTATTCTATGTACACAAACTATACCCCTAGTGAGCCCGACAAGTACAAAGCCCTCACCTGCAGGAAAATGGAGGACACCATGAAGATCTTCAGCCCAGGCACCTCGTAAGGCATCTCCCCGGTGATCTCCCTCCCGTTGATGAACACTCGGTTGTTGTGGTCCAGCTTGATGTTCATGCCGTTGATGTCGATGGTGACGGACCTGGTGCAGGTGGCGTACTCGGCGTGGCCACACTTCATGTTGTCCACGATGATGTCGAAGTCCTTGTCGTACAGCAGGTAGTAAGAGCAGTTGCCCATGAAGTCGAAGCGGTGGCCGTCGAAGGTGAGATAGTGAGGGTCACCGGTGGCCGAGCACCGCTTGGAGCACGTGTTCTTCGTGCAGGACAGAGTTCCGCTTTGACACGTGCTGCACGAAAGAAATGGATCTGACTACCCTAGCTGGACATCGTGAGAATATTTGTCTTCTCCAAATACGGAATGTAGGATAATTTAGTTAACCAGGTCTGTACACCACCGAAAAATGGAACACACACACACACACACACACACACACACACACACACACCACACCAACTGAGCTATTCCACCCCTAACACATTTTTGACAGGTGTTTTCGTTTTCTTGTTTAAGAAAACAACCAGTCAATGCTCGTAGGTCAGTAAGACTTCAGCAGCCTTGGAGCGCCTCACCATGTGTTGCAGTCCTGTTTGAAGCTCTGTCCATTCTGGTAAGTGTTGCCGCCATGCGTGCAGGGGCACTGGTCAGCGGGCAGGCACTGACCACCGTGCTCCACGCTCCCTGGAGGGCAGAAGCAGCCGTCCACACAGCTGGTGTCCGTGCACACCTGGTTGGGGTTGTCGCAGGTCAGCGTGCACGAGCTCCCGCACTCCTGGAAGATCTTGCCTCCGTCACACATCACGGCTGCCAAACAGATGTATAACAGCTTGAAAGACAAACCTCCTTCAACAGACGGTTCAACTCTAGGTTCCGTTGAACCACTCCGTCGTTACTTGTTCATAAACTTGTCAGTCAGACGAAATCTAAATCATGGAGAGTTGGCGAACCCCTGTGGTTTTGCCGACTGGTTTGACAGAAAGAAGCTCCCAGAACAGCAAACACCCTGTCGTTACGTTTGCTCCTCAGTGCAGGGCCTTTCCTACATACACTCACGACGTTTCTTTCCATGTGGAATATGTCGAAACACCTGAATGGACGATTGCTCTACACAAACAGTTATGGAAGCTTTGGTTGGCTAATATTTACATCACTGACACAGCATAACCTTTTAATCGCACAAAGCAGTCTTCCTTACCACTGCAGTCTGCACTGCCGCTCACTGGACCGCTATTATTCATCAGTCATAATTGTTTAACATCAGTCATTACACTTAATGAAGAAAAAGTCAAGAATCTCCTTGACACTTTAGAGCTTGAGTCAGCCGACCAAGCGGGCACCATTCCATGTCAAGTCGTTGCTTGAAAGGTAAAATGCCCATAATTATTTCTACCCCCAGTGTACAAAATTCAAGGTAACATAGACGACATGATGTACTCACGGCAACGGTTGTTCCGCCTCCAACGGAGAGCCACGCCCCTGTCCATACAGGCCCTGGAGTAGGCTTCCATCGACTTGCACATGCACGCGTCGCTGTCGTGTCCGCAGCAGTCAAGCTTGCACGCCTCCACGTACATGTTCACGTCGATCGCCTGTACGGCGGAAAATTGTGAATAACAGTGCAGAGAGAGAGAGAGAGAGAGACCCGCAAAACAATTTACACTCACACACACACGCACACACACACACGCACGCACGCAGGCACGCACGCACGCACGCACACACACACACACACACACACACACACACACACACACACACACACACACACACACACACACACACACACAACACACACACACACACACGAGCGCGCGCGCCGCACGCACACACACACAATACAAAAAAACAAAAACAAAAACTTTTTTAGAGCTCGAAACTGTGACACGAAAAGAACGCAGGCTCAGGCAGCAGAGGGGTGTTTAATTCTCACGCTGCCAAAACGGGTAGAAGGAAAAAGGGCGTGCCTTACACTCAAACTGGGGCCCAAAGCGCAATCAGAAAGTTAGTCAGCTAGTTACAATTTAACTTTCACGTCCTGTCAACCGTACAGGGTCACCTCAGGACGAGAGATGAGACAGAAAACAACGGGTCGTGTTGCAATAAAAAGTCAGCTGGCTCTGTCAGAAAACAAAGGGGCGTGCCTTACACTCAAAATGAGGCCCAGGGCGGGGTCAGACAGAAAGAAGGTGTGCCTTAGACTGCGAGAAAGAGCGGAGGTGGGGCCAGACAGCAAACAAAGGGGCGTGCCTTACATTCCAAATGAGGCCCAGGGCGGGGGGCGGGGCAAGACAAAAGGAGGTGCGTCTGATACTGTGAAAAAGAAGCCAAACAATAAAAAGAAAGGGGCGTGTCTTACGCTGAGACAGGGAGCGAAGCGGGGCCAGAAAAAGAAAAGTACGTCTTTTACTGTGAAAAAGAGCGGAGGCTGGGCCAAACAATAAAAAGGGGCGTGTCTTACGTTGTGACAGGGAGCGAAGTGGTGCCAGAAAAAGAAAAGTGTGTCTTCTACTGTGAAAAAGAGCGGAGGCGGGGCCAAACAATAAAAAAGGGGCGTGTCTTACGCTGTGACAGGGAGCGAAGGCGAGGCCAAACAGTTTAAAATATAAAATAAAATTTAAAAAAAAAAGGGGGGGGGAGGGGGGGGGGGGGGGGGGGGGGGGGGTCTTACGCTGTGACAAGGAGCGAAGGCGGGGTCAGACAACAGGGCAGCACAGCGAGACTCGGCACGTGTGGACTGGGCGCCGCTGCAAGTCGTCTGTTGCCTGGCATCAGGACAGGGCGCTGAAAGATAACAGCGAAACAGTTTTAAACTTGATATCCATGAAATTCCTGTTTTTCATGGGTGGGGTGGGGTGCGGGGGTGCGTGCGTGTGCGTGTGTGTGTGTGTGTGTGTGTTTGATTTGGTAGTGGTTTTGTAAATACTTCAATGATTCCATGCATTCAGAAAATTCGGGTCGCCTTGCAACACCTGCAAGCGCAGCGCTACCCATTTTTACTAGGGTGTGTAGTATTTCCCTGTGTCCAAACAAAGGTAGGGATGCCAGTGTCTGGGATGTTTCACGTGCTGATAAATGAGACTGCACACAGGGGGCTGTACAAAAACTGTGAGAGAGTCTACACAGAAGTGGACTCTGGGAGAAAAATCCCTCGCCGCACCGGGCAATCGGACCGGCGTCAGTACTGTGCCTGGCTTTTCGGTCTGATGCTTTACCAACTGAAGTATCCCGTGGGATTTGGTTATTTATTCACTTAGATACCCTTTTGTGAAAACGGGTGACAATGACGACGTCGTAAAGGCCGACTAAGGATCAAAGCAGACTCACCCTCGCCAACGTTGGTCTTCTTCCAGCTGGTTCCGAAGGAAGCGGGCGTGGTGGCCAAGGTGCCAGAGTCCATGGTGAAGTCGTTGCTCTGGTCGCCGTCAAACAGTCCGCACAGACCGCACGTCTTGCCTTTCAGCTCGTCCAGTGCCTGCACACAAACACCGCAATAAACACCACTTTGGTGTCTTGCACCATCAGGGCTTTGGTGTCTTGCACCATCAGGGCTTTGGTGTCTTGCACCATCAAGGCCTTGGTGTTTTGCACCAGCTCTGTCCGTTGCAACTCCGGATCACGGTTAGGTGGGCGTTTTCCAGTTAGTGTCACTGTGCATGTTTTGTGTATATCAAGTTGCTTAGTACCGGCGCATGTGCAAATATCACTATAAGGGAGATAATGCTGATTAACATTATTTCGTCTGCCAGTTGGACATTACAACCACGTCCACCACTCGCTCTGGGGTACTGGGACAGGAGCCCAACTGATGGTGCTACCGTTTCTCTCTTGTGGGAAACAAGTGATATCAGAAGGGGTTTGTACAGTAGCATAATCGGGTGACCACAAATTATGGTGTTACCTTTTCTCCCTAGTGGAAATTTTTTTCCTGTCAGAGAGTAAGTAAGTAGGTGGGCGTTTGTCAGAGGGGGTTTATAAAATAGCATAATCGGGTGAAAAAAACGATGGTGTTACTTTTTCTCTGCAAGTGATATCAAAGCGGTTTTGTACAATACTACATCCAGCTTTTCACTAATTATGGTGTTACCTTTTTATCCGTGTGTGTGTGTGTGTGTGTGTGTGTGTGTGTGTGTGTGTGTGTGTGTGTGTGTGTGTGTGTGTGTGTGTGTGTGTGTTTGTGTGTGTGTGTGTGTGTGTGCACCTTTCAGCCTGGACATTTTACAGGCGGAGGCAGAGAAGAGGTTTAATGAGTTGTCTTTCGCCCTAATACATTAGCGCTAGACCGGCCATAAAAAAGTAGCTGGGTAGGAATTGACATATGCTTTGAATACGTAACCAACTGACCCTGAAGAAGATGGACTCCTTGCCGTCCCACTTGACCATGAAGCCCAGGGGACTCTGCACCGTCAGGTAACGACCGACCTGCTGGAACACCGTCCCGCTGCGTGACGTAGGAACGGTCAGTGGCGCGCCGTCCCACGTCACCAGGGGACCGTTGCTGCCCTGACGCAGAGTTACCTAGCAACAGAGAAATGATCTTTGTTCGTGATTTGCATCCACTCACTGAGTAACGACAGTTATTGTATTAGAAATTTGTTATTTTGAACCTGAAGACACAGTTGTGATCCAACTGACAAAAAGCCTGTTACATTGGTTTTTTAACAGAGGCTGAGTTAGGTTCTTCATTTCTGTTCTGACCTTATTGGTTTCCAGGTAGAGGTCGATCTCACGGTCAAGAAGTCAAATGAAATGGTTATTCTCCCCCTCTTCCGACTATGGAGAGATGGAGATAACATAAAACAAATCAAACAAATTGATTCTCCCATCCTCCTGTCATCTTAGTCTCCGAAGTACAAGTCGGGAGTTTACGGTAACCAAACAAACCGGAACGACTGTCTCGCCCTCTCCTGACCTTAATGTCTCCGAGGCAGAGACTAAATTTACGCAAGGGAGGTCAGTCGCACTTCTCCTCACCTGTAGAAGTGTGTTTCACATTAAAAAATAAATTAAGCTGTAGAGGTCGGGTTCATGCCGTGTTCTCACAAAACAACGGCTCTAGCACCCCTCCCCACCTTACAGCCTCACAGGTAGAGGTCGAATTCTCATCAAACGAAATAATTATTCCATCCCTCTTCAGCTTACTGTCTCCCATGGAGAGGTCGCGTTCACAGCACACAAAACGATTCTCCCACCTGTTCTCACCTCCAGAGGTCGGGTTCACATCAAACAAACGGTTCTACCACTCCTCCTCACCTTACTGTCTCTCGTGCAGAGGTCGGGTTTACAGCAAACAAAACGATTCTCTGGCCTATCCTCATCTAATACTGTCTCTAACGATTCTCACACCCCTGCTCTCCTGTTGAGGTCGAGTTCACATCAAACTGAGGAAGTAAAAATGCCGTCCCACCTCTCCTCATCTTACTCTATCTCAGATAGAAGCAAAGTTCACATCAAACGAAACATGTCTTACCCGTAGAGACCAAAACGACAAGTCCACACCTTCTACCTTGCTGTCTCCTACGTAGAAGCAGAGTTCACATCAAACAAAAATCTCCCTCTTCACCTGTAGAGGGCAAGCTCATATCAAACAAAGGAAGCACAACGAAAATTCCACCCCTCCTCACCTTGCTGCCTCCCAGGTAGAGGTCCAGCTCCCGCTTACAGGAAGCACCTGGCTGGCAGTTCCTGTCGTTGATGACGTTGACGGTGAAGGTGTTGAGGGAGCAGTCTCTGGCCAGGGTGTAGGTGCAGGCCCCGGTGAAGGTGTAGACCTTGTTGTCGAAGGTGCGGTAGTGCTCCTGGCCCCACGCAACGCACATGGCGCCACGACCCACGGCTGGGTGGGCTGCGTGACCCCAATGGATAAACCAACTGTCATTGTTCAGGTGTGTTTCCCACGGATCCCTGTTTCTTTGTGCTTTTAACTGGGCTGCATATATATTGCTACTTCTCATATGGCACATGTACTTTTGTGTGTGTATGTATATTATACATTGTTAGTTGTCATAATTATATGTATTATGTTTGTGAAACTTAGAAAATGTTGGAGAATGTTGTAAAGCGCAGTGAGTTTGTGTACACCAGAGAATAGCGCTATACAAAAGTTATCTATTATTATTATTATTACATACGCTGTTTCCCTCTCTCAACTCATTGCTATTCGCAGCGTGTGTGTTTTTTCTCGATGGTATTCTCCTCTCAGTGCTCCCACTATTTACAAGCTATTCTTGTTTTCTCTTTTCCATACTCCCAAGACAAGACTTTACAATACAGGTGTTTTAACTCTAATAAACCGGACAGTTTTTAATTTATTCTATAGAAATACACACTATTTACAGTGCATTTTCAAGGGGTTTTCTGTTTAAAATTACTTGAGTTTTATCAATGCATTTACACATTAACATATAACAATAACATATTTGCAAAACATGTTTTCCGATGGCTTATTCCTCCCAAACTCCACTAGTTATAACACATTTTTCGGTTAAAATTTGCTGTTAAAAACAGAATGATAATAATAATAATGCACATTTATCGCACGCTCATCAACGCCCTGAGCGCTCACGTGATACATATTGACCTAAATATGATATTCTATACACATGTAGAGCACAGTCCTATCAAAAACAATTTACATAAGGTATTATACGGAAACACACACACACACACACACACACACACCACACACACACACACACACACACACACACACACACACACACACACACACACACACACACACACACACACACACACACACACACACACACACACACACGCACACACACACACAGCACGACCCTTTCCAATGCAAACAGCTGAATGCAGTGCAAGAATTCAAGCCGTCAGATGGTTTTCACTCGTGAAAGCAACACTGTACAATACATTTACACACGGTATTTCCCTATGAAAATCGGCCTATTCACAAAATATTTACAGATGGTTAGCACATTCTTTCTGTCTCTGCCTCTGTTTCTCTCATTCCCTCTCTTGTCTCCTCCCGCCTCTTCCACTCCGCCCTTTCTTCTCCTCTCTCTCCACCCCTATTTCTCAAAACAAGTAAACAGTAACCTGACCATTGATTGGGTAAAACTGCAGGGCTTTACATGTGTAATTGTATTCAGCGCCTGAGGAAATCGCTTTTGTAAAAACGAAAGCTTAGCTGACCCTGTTTGAACTTTCACTCCAATTTTTATATTTTACGCTCGTCTTTGGCTCCGATTTGTTTATAAACAATGAGGTTTATTTTTGTGAAAGGGGACGTTGTTTAGAAGTGGCTGCAGTTTACAAAGTTCATCCTAAATTAGCTTCTAAAAGACGATAAACTCAGTCATGTCGAATGTTCAAAGGGTAATGATGACCTGGGCATCGTGTGTCGGGTGATAGACACTGGACAGACAGACAATAAGTGCAATGTTTATTGCCCCACACACACACAAAAAAGGTACATTAGGGGCTAACATCCACAAAAATGTCCAGGGCGTTACATATTTTCTTGAGTGACATGCATTTACCTGTACTTCCGGTAGGCACGACACCGTTAGGTGGCGTTGTTGTTATCACAGCGTCAAAATCTGGAGAAAGATGACGGCGACCTCGATTTAGAAAGGAATCACACTTTGGTTCTAGACTCCATGGTGGAGTCCAGTTGTGCTGTAGACAGTCATCTACGTACACCCATTTAAGCAATTACTTTTATTTTATAGTAAGACATATCAACTCTAGTTTTAAATGATGACACTTTTCATCAAATGACTAAGGACACTTGCAACAATTTAACAGACTTGTATATCTTTTTTAAATCTTTTTTTATACCTAGACGTGATAATACGACTTCTGCGTGTTAACAGGTGTAAAACAACACAATACAGTGCAATAAAATACCGCGCATCACAATACAACATAATTAAATGCATTAGGCTGATTGTTTTGGAACAAACATACATTTAAGTAGTGGTGTGTGTGTGTGTGTGTGTGTGTGTGTGTGTGTGTGTGTGTGTGTGTGTGTTGTTGTGTGTGTGTGTGTGTGTGTGTGTGTGTGTGTGTGAATGAGAGAGAGAGAGAGAGAGAGAGAGAGAGAGAGAAGAGAGGAGAGAGAGAGAAGAGTAGAGAGAAGGTAGAGAGAGAGAGAGAGAGAGAGAGAGAGAGAGAGAGAGAGAGAGCGACAATAACAACGACAACGACGACGCACCCTGCACGCAGTTGGGGATGGACTCCTTGGCGGGAGACCAGACCCCGGCGGGCGAGCAGCGGTAGGCTGCAGCCGGCACGGTTTCGAACCTGAAGCCCATGGCACAGGACACGGTGCAGACCACATCGGCCCCCTGTTTCTGGCAGTTGATCTGACCGAACCGTGGGCTGGATGGCTGCTTGCACGGGTCGGCGCCTGGGGAAAAGAGATCGAGGGTCGATGGACGCTCTTGGGAAACAGCCCGGACTGTTGCAGAAGTGCAAGGCGGATGCATTCAGATGAATGCGCAGCCATCACCGTGTCTACTCATCAGGCATCAGACCACCGCCAGACCACCGATATTTGGAGGACGCATTCAGAAAACAAACTGAGAAAGTGCGTTGCCAGAAAACTGAAGTTTGGGTTTTTCTATGCGCAAGACGTTCCGCTTTTAGATGTTTTTCCTGCTCCTTTATTACGGGGTCTCTTTCTTTTTTTCTTTCTTTTTCTTTTGCAAGCGCAATAAGCATGTTGCTGCCGCAAACCCGCATTCTATAAATCATCATCGTTATCATCATCATCATCATCATCATCATCATCATCATCATCATCATCATCATCATCATCAAGAAAGCGTTTTTTTCTTTTTCTTTCTTCTTCATATCTCGTACAGTGTTAATTAGCCTGTATTACAAGGACAGAAACTACTAGCACTCAGCTCTGCAAGGTCTAAGAAACCAAGGAAGACTCACGGGTCTGGCAGATGTCTCCGCTGAAGACAGAGATGGGAAGAAAAGGAAAAAAAGGAGGTGGGGGGCAGATAATATAGTTTGAATTAATTAGCCTGGGCAGAGGTTTTATGATGACAGAGACATGGACTACTAGCACTATGCAAGCTCTAAGAGGCCAGGGCCGACTCACGGGTCTGGCAGAAGGCACCGCTGTAGCCAGGGGGGCAGGCACAGTGGTCAGGGGTGTCGCAGGTACCGCCGTTCTGACACGGAGTTTGGCAGATGGCTGCAGAGAGAAAAATATCGCCGTTTTCATCATCATCATCATTGTCCCCCGTTTTCATCATCATCATCATAATTATTGTCCCCATCATCGACGCCTTCGTCAGTGCCGTTTTGGTGTATTTACTGTCCGGCTATTATTCATTAACGTGTTATCGGGCGCCACTGTAGACACCATCGACCTTAGAAACATAGCAGATCGTGATCGTCGTGTAGGACCGACGCTATTTTCAAACAGCATCGTATGTCTTTTCCTTAGGGTACACACATAGTTTTAAATGTCACACC
>JABMCL010001506.1:110000-115000 GCA_018857735.1 Alviniconcha marisindica | reverse complement strand
TTTTGT
The DNA here is from genome assembly GCA_018857735.1 of Alviniconcha marisindica. NCBI lineage: Eukaryota > Metazoa > Mollusca > Gastropoda > Provannidae > Alviniconcha > Alviniconcha marisindica. Next base: position 114,994 of record JABMCL010001506.1, on the reverse strand, counting down.
GTGTAGTATCTGACCAGCAAACCAATAATTTGTTGCTTTCTGTGTGCAACGTCACGAAGAATACACGCTGAGCTTCTTGCTTTCTGTGTGCAACGTCACGAAGAATACACGCTGAGCTTCTTGCTTTCTGTGTGCAACGTCACGAAGAATACGCGCTGAGCTTCTTGCTTTCTGTGTGCAACGTCACGAAGAATACGCGCTGAGCTTCTTGCTTTCTGTGTGCAACGTCACGAAGAATACGCGCTGAGCCTGTTGGTGTATGTGTGCAACGCTCTATGAATACGCGCTGAGCTTATTGCTGTATGTGTGCTACGCTCGAAGAATACGCGTTGAGCTTGGTGCTTTCTGTGTGTAACGCTCGAAGAATACGCGCTGAGCTTGATGTTGTATGCATGCGATGCTAAACAAAAACAAAAATACGCGTTGAGCTTGTTGCTTTCTGTTAGCAACGCTCGAAGAATACGCGCTGAGCTAGTTGGTGTATGTGTGCAATGCTCGAAGAATACTCGCTGAGCTAGTTGGTGTATGTGTGCAACGCTCGAAGAATACGCGCTGAGCTTGTTGCTGTATGTATGCAACGCTAAAAAAAAACAAAAAAAAAACCGCGTTAAGCTTTTTGCTTTGTGTGTGCAACGCTCGAACAATACGCGTTTAGCTTGTTGCTGTATGTGTGCAATGCTCGAAGAATACGCGATGAAGCTTTTTGCTGTATGTGTGCAACGCGTAACGAACAAGTCAGAAACTCACTGACTTCGGCCAGCAATGCTCGAAGAACATGACCTCAGCTCGTTACTTTCTGCATTCAGTGCAAAAAGAACCCGCGTTGAGCTTGTTGCTTCCTGTGTGCAGTGCTCGAAGAACTCTGAGATACAAGACAACTTTATTGATCCACTGCGGAAAGTGAATGGTCTGTCATCACATGCATTACGTACCTAAGACACTGCACCAACAACCCACGTTCTCACTCTTCCACTTGAGCTCTTTGGTTGAAGCAAAGTTTATTTACGTTCATGAAAATATGGACAATCAAAATCACTGTATGAGCATTAAACAAGCTAAGCTTATAGTAAATGCTCACAAGCATAATTTTACTAAATTCATTTTGCAGCAACGGGTAACTGAGCTGTGCTCGTTGCTTCCTGTATGCAATGCCCGAAAGAACACGCGTTCAACTCCATCGCCTCTTCCTGTGTGTGCAGTGCCTGACGAACACGCCAACAACTCCGAAGCGGGGATCTCGCACATGCAACCCAGCTGCCAGGAGACGTCGGCGTACGGCGACAACAACGCCGGCCACTTCGTCACCGTCACCGACCTGGACGCGGGCAGCACGGACACTCGTCATGTACCGGACACTCGTCATGTGCCGGACGCGCGCCATGTACCGGAGACACCCCGCAACCCGCGTCTGACGCAGCAGATCCTTTCTGGACACAACCAGTCGGCGTCGTGGTCCCGAGATGATCGGATCGTGCAGTGGCTGTCCGAGTGTGACAAGGAGACGACGTCCCAGTCTCTGCCCACGCACCTGCCGGACATCCAGTACACCTTCAAGTACCTCAAGTCAGCCACGTGATAAGATCGGAGGTTAAAGGTTGATTTTCATGTACACTGGCGAGGCATCTAATGCAGAACGGTGTATGCCTCAAGCAGCTAGTCCTCGATGCCTGCGTCCTGACGTGACCCTATGCAGTTGACGGGACGTTAAAGTCCAAGAACAAAGTAACTAACTAGCATCCCTTGAGCTGAACACGTTACGACACCTAGAGCATCCTGTGAATTGTTAGACGTTACAAAAGGCCAAAACGCACAAAAGCTTTTCTCTATTTTTAATAGCTGAAACAAACACAAAAACACAGTGGTTTGTTTTGTTCTTTGTAAAAACACAGTGGTTTGTTCCTTTAAAAATAACTTTTTTCTTTTTTTCTTCTTTTTTGTTGTTGCTTTTTAACCATCTCAAAGTAAGCAGTCAAATTAGTTTAGACTTTTTCACGTGGGGCTTGAAAGGGCTTGAAAGGTGATACATAGTCGAGGGGTCTTGTTTATCATTGTTATAGTATAAAAAGATGGAGAGAAAAAAAGTGGGGGCGGGGGGAGAAGCCTGAAAGTAGTTACGGAAAGTGCCTTTTGCAATGTGGTGCACGGCTTGCTCTGTTGATGACGGTCAAGCGCCCGAACTTCACTGGACCATGCCCTGCATGTTTGTGCGGCTCACTGATTTACACTGACATTTAAATAAAACGACTGTGCGTGACGTCAGTACAAAATGTTTGATGTCACTCTCCTGTTTGTGACTTCAGGACTGCCGTTTGATTCCCCTTTCGAATCTCCTCTCTTGCTTTTCCTCCTATTCCTGTTGTTCTTTCTGTCTGGTTATAAAAAAGAAAATGTAAAAAAAAAAGAAATGTAAAATAATAAATAAATAGAAATAAAAAAAATAAAAAGAAGAAGAAGATAGGTGGCACCAATATTTTTTCCTTCACTATTAAGTTTGACTGGCTTGACTATGTTTGACTATGTCGGGTTGTGTTTTTTTGTTTGTTCTGGTTTTGTTTGTTTGTTCTTGTTTGATTTGGTGAATAGTGACAAAACCCCTCTTCTGATATCTCTGTCACGCAGGATCAGTCTTTTGGGGTGAATACACACTGGTATCACACGCAAAAGTCTGCGATAATGTTGGAGAACAGAAAAACCTTAATACTACATGTGTATACAGTGTCAATTTGACTGTATTATAAACAAAGACTTTGATTCATCACTGAAACCTGTTTGTGCATGGTGCAAATATTTGTTCGGTCAAACTGCAGACGGGTGATTTTTTGTTGAGTTCATAATTAAAATGTTGTCCATTGTATAAAATTACACACAGTAGCTTTCCATTCCTTTTACCTGCTGCATGCTCGTGTTACACAAATCTGATTTGATGTAGACCCAGTTACTTCCGGTTGAGCTCAGGCTTTCCATGTTCACATATGTCTACGTCGAAGATATCACTAGCATCAAGGGAAGTGACGTTTACTTTTCACGCATACGTATGTTGCAATTCAATGAACAATAATCCATATTTGTTTTCATAATCGTTCTTGCTTACGCTGTAGTCATTTCAAACAATCGTTTTTTGTTTCTCTCCCCTATTCACCATGCAGAAAAAGGATAACGATATTTATATTAAAATGTTGATACTGGTTTACGAGTCATTGTTCAGTAACCAATTCGTAGGTAACAGATTTTTGATGTTTCAGTACTGCTGATTTATATTAACATTTAAGGGTTTATTTAATTATTACCAACCGAAATTCAGCCACTGATTTTCTTTCTAAAACTGACATCATCAAATAACTTTTTCGATGGTATGAAGACTACTCTTTTTGTGATTTCCTTTCTTTTTTCTTTTGGGCTCGAATGTTTATTTGTATTTTCAGTTAAACCGGCAGAGGTGATCACGTCCATCATATTAGCCTATGTTTATTCCAAAGACATCGAAAGGAAAGCATTGATCTTTCCAGTCAAAATCGTTTAGAGTTGCAGAATTCAAAATTTCCCTCTGACGTCATGCATACCAATCTATTTCAACAACCGCCCTGAAAAAACAATAATCCGCCGCAATTAAGCCAGGGCTGACCAATTTCTAGCTGTAAGAAATTCAGTAATACAACTGATGCAAGCCAAATGTCTTGAAATCAGGAGTCAACGGAAAAGTGTATAGGCGCACCTTGGCTGAGCTTAATCCTGAAGGATTAGGGCAAGATTTGTGCTTGGGCTCTGCGAAAGACACGTAAACCCTTCAGCAAGGCGCAAGACAAAACGTCCAACCACCGACAGTACCACAGTCCAGCAGGAGCCTTTCTTAGCACTGTGGAATCGCTTGTGCTCACTGCTTTCTCTGTGTCCCTTTTCTTTTCTTTTACTTCTCGGAGACCGTTAAAAGCCGCTTGCTCTCGGCCAACCGTACATTCACGTTAATTAAGCCGAATATGGTTGTTGTTGGCGTTGAAATGCTCTGGTGTGTGAAAGTTAATTTCAATGAATCAGCACATAAAGGAGTTAATTAGCGCTCGAAATACATGACACAAGTACAACAAGAAAGACCTGATTTTTTAATATAAAACAATACAAAATAAATCACAAAACGTGGAGTTATCCTATGGCTTTCCGTTGCCTATTACCAAGTGAAGACCGACACAGGTTTATGTTGGTATAAGAAGGGATTATCCGAAAGGGGGAAGTACCCGTCCCTAATAAGCCTGACGGTTTCTGTGGACGTTAAGCACCATGTTTACTTACTTACTAGGGGAAGGATAAGGGAAGATACCAATGGCGCTCTCAGACTGATATGGCACTGCACACTTGTCTTAAACTGGGTTGGCCTGAGAAAAAGAAGGACGGCAGTTTGCATAAGATAGTTTGTTGAATGGGGCTGGGAGTTAGGACGATGACAGTGGCTGAAACAACGACGAAAGTGGAATCAACACCAAGGGAAACAAAATAAGGAACAAACACGTTTTTGTTCGTTTTCCTAATATCGAGAAGACTGAAAATGTGGTATGGTCTTCGTTTATGTTCTATTAGTGAACGCAGTAACAACTTGGACTGGACTGCGAGGGTGAAATACGGAGGGGCTGATCGATTATATAACGTCTATTGCCAGGTAATTCGGAGATGCACCAGTTTATGCAATAAATATCCATGATATCTATATGTACCTCACAAAATTAATACACAATGACGTTCCTTTGTTTTATTGTGCTGTTAGTGTCTTGATTCGCTTGGCGTGATTGTATGTTTAGTTGTTTGGAAACCGTTTGTTACTAGTTTGTCCCGGTCTACATGCATGACTGCACTCTTAGATGTTCGTTTTGTGGTGTTCAGTTTAATATGTGCATAAAGGAAATATATAAGCGATGCTGGTAGTTTCCCTCTGTAAAACACTGAGTATATATTTCGTCTTCGTGTAAATACAAGTCACCAATGCAAAGCTCAAATCAACCTTCCAG
>JABMCL010001506.1:12500-107500 GCA_018857735.1 Alviniconcha marisindica | reverse complement strand
TAACTGAAGTTCGGCTGACTACTTTAAGCGCACACACACGCCCGCACTCAGGGGCGGCCGCACACACGAGTACATTATACACACTTTACAAAAAATGAAACAAACAGATGCTTATGGCGGAAGAAGACAGCGGCGCGAAAAGGGAAAGCATAGCAGGTCTATGTTTGGGTAAAAGAAAAGTCTTGAGATTATATTTAAAAGACAAGGATTTGAGAGGGTTGAATCAGGTGGCTAGCTCTGGAAAACGCTCCAACAGCAGGTCTGCGAAGAAGAGCTACAGGACGATTAGTCTCAGCGGCGGCTGCTCAAACCACCCTGTACTCCATGGCTCGGCACTTGCTCACACTGGTGGTGGTGGTGGTGGTGGTGGTGGTGGTGGTGAAGTGTTGCTTAATGTCCTCAGATGTAAGTTGACATATTAGGGACAAGTTGTGACCAATGCCGAAGCATAATAATTCTTTACGTCCACGGAAACCAGAAGGCTCGTTAGGACGGACAGCTCAGGACGGCCACCTCGACTCTCACACAGCTCCTGAACTATGGTCAGAAGGCCTGGAAGGATGCAGTCAACGGGTGCGAGGTGGGATCGAAGGCAGGTAGGAATGTCCCCCGCCTCTGACATCCCCCGGTCTCCCCACCTTGGGCATTGTGCCTAGAGATAACAAACCAACCATCTGATCATAAAGCTTGCAGTTAATGGGCCTGGAGGCCATGCTTTGCGGTTGTCAAACACAACTGGGTAGGTCGAATCTCATTAAATTTGATTTTAGCCTCGAAGCTGGATTAATCATCGTGTCACATCAAACTTACATCAACGTTCTATTTACTTACATAAACTAATCACATGTAATAAGAGATCTCTCGAGCGTTTTTTACCAGAAGTAGTAATTATCAATCAAAGCACCGTTTTATATATATATATATATATATATAGAGAGAAGAGAGAGAGAGAGAAGAGAGAGAGAGGAGAGAGAGAGAGAGAGAGAGAGAGAGAGAGAACTTTTCACGGACACAACTGGTTATGAAAACATAAATCTCACTTATCAAAGCACTGTGCCAAGTTCGCTGTTTTGCGCTCTTTAAACTGATAATGACCACCCTCTGTGAAAAGTCAGTGTACCCATTTTGGGATCCCCGCACTGGCTAGAACAAAAGGGAGATAAGAGAGGACGAAGGTGACCCGTGGTATATTGAGACCCCTAACTCTCATTAAATTGCATAAAGTCCCCCTTTCTTTCTTTGTGACAAAAGCCGCGAGCCCGACCCAGCAGTGGTTCTGTTCTCTCCCGCAAAGCCCCGGGCCTAGAACACTCCTCGCAACTTATTATCTCCCTTTCTTAGACTCGTCACGAGCTATTATTTCCCTCCCTTTAATCAGACGCCGGTAGATATTGCGATGTCCGGCACGAGGTGATTTGTCAACCAGGCTGATGACACAAACACCGAGTTCCTCCGTTACGCCGATTTCTGCACCGCTGCAAAATTGGATATGATGTCGATATAAAACCCCGGATGTTACGGCGCCGTTGTCCAAAGACCAAGCCACCTGGAGGTGGATTGAAGAAGGAGCCGGCAAAGTTGCAAGAGCTACAGCGAGTTCTTGAAGTTTCGAAAGAACAGTCGTGAGCTCCGCGAGAGAGAGATACGGTTAGAGAACGGCCAGAGGGTCACCTTCACCATGTCACGTGGTGTTAAACTCTCTGCGCTCTGTCTCCTGCTGCTGTGGACTGTCGCTGCCCATACCGCCAGGTCAGATGTTTATTATTTATTATATCAACGTATTTACCGTTTATTGTTGGTTTATCATATATTTTTATACATTTATTTAATGTTGTTGTTTATTAATTATTATATAAAACGTATTTACCGTTTATTGTTTATTATCTATTTTTATACATTTATTTAATGTTGCTGTTTATTATTTATTGTATAAAACGTATTCAATTTACGTGTTTGTGTTGTTGTTTTTTTGTGTGTGGTCATTATTAATTTTTTATACACTTATTTATTGTTTGTTTATTTACCTGTTTACTTACAAAACATTGCTGGTTGATTGTTAACTGATCTTATTACTACAATATTTTACTATTCAATTTATCTAATATTCATTTACTTCTCTACTTATGTTGTTTAATAATCAGCATTTTTATTCGTTTATAGTGTTGCCGATCTATATCTAAAGCAAATTACTTAGAAGTTTATTGACTTATGTTTATTCACTAATTTATCAGCTTATATATTTTATTGATTGATTCATCATTTATTTATTGATTTACTAAAATTATCATTTCATTTCTTCCCCATTGCTTATGTGTCTTTGTTTGATTCAGTGTCACGTCACAACATTTTTGTTGACTGTTGACTGGTTTTTGTTTATTTATTGATCGATGCATTTATGAACACACTCGTCAAATATTTCCGTTATCGTTCATCAGTTTACTTTTCAATCAGTATATGTTTGTTCATATATTTGCTTATTTATTCATTAAAACAATATTCAAGAGTTTGCTTGTTCTTCCATTCTCAATGCTTCCCTGTAAACAAGTAAGCTGATAAATAGAACTAGATAAATAAAGAGTCTAGAACTAAAAGAAACAACAGTTAAAACTGACTAGATAAATAGACTGATTCATAGATAAATAAGAGCAGTAAAGAAAACCACGTCGAACCCTTGTGCATCTGCCAAGAACGTAAAAGATTCCTGGGCAGTTGGAAATCAAACAAGAATGTGGAAATTTCCTAGGGCCATCTACCAGCAAGTACTATAACACCCACCCACCCACACACACATGAGCCTTGGGACTATTGTATTGTATGGGTCGGGGTCAAATGTCCAGGACGGATATTATCATAACTGACGTTTTCATGTTTGTTACAGGGCCCACCGGGTGAAGCGTCAGGATGCAGGTATGTTTGCAGTCATTCTTCTTCCTTCATAGTTCGGAATCCACTATGGAAGTCTCGCCTTTGTGTGCGCAGTATGCACCAAGATCGTTGAGCCCATGTCCTTTCTTTCTCTGTCTTAGAATATTGAGTATTGTATTTAGGTTAATATGTATCATGTGAGCGCTCAGGGCGTTGATAAGCGCCTGATAAATGTAGATTATTATTATTATTACTTCAGTAAGAGAAGGCCTAATCGCAGGTCGCATGGAAATACATAGATAACGTAAAACGGTAGCAGAATGATTAAAGTGATGATAATGACTACTCATAATGGAAGAGAAAGAAAACACGTCACATGTCAGTTACAGGAAAAACATATTCAGATCAACTGTTAGCAGGTGTTTGGGTCTACCTTTCTGCTTCTCAACACTCATAATCGATTGATGCAATCTGTATTTGTGGGTGTGCGGGCGTTGTTTCAGCTGTGATAGTGAGGCGGTGGAGGGTAGGGATATGAGTAATGAGGGTGCATTTAATCGATTTCAGAAGCGATGCTTTACTACATTTGACTGTTTTATTTTATTTGTATGCTCAGATCGAAGGCAGAAGCGACCTCAGAAGCGACGTTTTACTATTTTTTACCGTTTTATTTGTATACTTTTACCCTTGTTATGATTAATTATCTGATTGTCCTTTTTTGTGTGGAATTCGAGTGATCCAAAAGGCAAATTTTCATTCTGTGCAATTATTATGAATAATAAAATTCTTCGGTATGTTTTCGTGTTCGTTATAATTGTTCTTCCCTTGTGTCTCCCTCTCAGGCTGTACGGAGCCCCCTGATCCTCCCAACGGACACTTCTCCTGTGAAAGCGACGTTTTCTACCTGTGAGTACATATACTTCTTTTCGACTGTATTGTGACAATGATGATGACGATTCTGATAAAGATAATAACGAGCTTGGAATAGTAAGATTAATGAGAATAACTGTAACGAGAAGAAGAAAACGACCATGATGAACAATAATGAACATAATGAAGAATTAATGCTTTTGTGGCGCCTCATCTCGGACAAAGCCTAAGAGCCTAAAATGGCAATTTACAGACAATGACCAATAGCATCACGGTTTATAATTAAAAGGTAAACTTGTCGGGTTAGCCGCAACAAGCTTTGAATCTGGTTTAATTTTCACTGGCTAACAAAAGCTGTGCGCTGCACGTAGGCTAACCACCCATCCACGTAGGCTAACCACCCATCCACGTAGGCGTGCTAACCCGTTGCTTGCTTCGCTCTGTCTAGGACGTGCACGGCGACCTGTAACGACGGTTATCAGTTTGCTGACCTCAAACCAAGCGTCGAATTTCGGTGTGACCAGTTTGCCATGGTCTGGTACTCTGGGCCCGAGCTGTCATCAGCCTGTGTCCGTAAGTCCGCTTTCCATTCCTGTTGCAGGTTTTAAAACTCGTTATGTTCGTTTTGAGAGGCGGCTTCGTGCAAATCTTCACTTCAGCTGACAGGGCGCTGAAATTTAACTGGGCTCCTGACTAAATAAGCGCTTGAAAAATGCATCTTTTTCCGACTGATTGAACGTAAAATTAAAGATACAGTGTCACACCTGTCAGATTTGTTTCTATTTCCCGAGCATGTTTACATTCACACATTTCAGATTTTTTGTTTTCTATTTCTTGAGCATGTTTATATTCACCTAACTTTCTCGATGTTTCCTTGCACCTGCAACCGTAGTCCTCGCGGAAATACTTAATTTTCTTTCTTTTTTTAAAATCGCTCGGTTTTAACCTCTGAGCTGAAAATAGGTCTACATTTTTATTTAAAAAAAATCTCGGTGGCTTCTACATACGTTAACAAGTGTGTCACCGCCGCATCGAGCCTGTGCCACCGGCCATACATCAACACTGACCAAAATGGTGTCCACAATGAAAAATGCCTGTTGCAACCGAGTGATTAAAACAACAACAACATCACCAACAACAACAAAAACACGACTCAGCACTCGGTTGTTGTCACGAGTTTTAGAATTGCTAATGCTCGCTTGAGATGTGTTCGCTTGAAATGCCTTTTCGGGTAATATCCAAGGAGGCGGTTAGAAATTTCTGAGACATTTTATACACTATTTTCGGTCACGAATATTATCAGAATCATTCAAACTGGGTCATACGAGGCGAATAAACTCAACATTTTCAACAAAAAGTTAGTTTTATCATATTAATGTGTCCTTCAGTGTACGTATGCTCCTTTCAAACATTCTGAGTGTGCACGCTTCCCGAGTGCATGTCGACAAAACAGTCGATCGTGTGCTGCTGAAGACACCCATTTACAGACTGAATCAAAATCACGTTTGTTGCAAATGTTGGCTTCACTATGATTCGCTAGATATTACCTTGTTTGAGTGATTGAGATGATTTATAGCGTTTAAAATGTCCCAGGAATTTCCGACCGCCTCCTTGGATATTACCCCTTTTCGGAGTAGATAAACCCGCAGACAGACACAGTTTTCAGCAACGTGTCAGTCATTCTTCTTGTCTGCTACTGCTTTGTTGCATTAGACGTGCGCATGGGAGATAACTCTCTTCGTAACGAACGTGAGCAGACGTCGAATGAGTTCACCATTTCGCTACGATTTCATTTATCAGTTTACGAACGATGCTAGTATATCCTGTTTGTTTCAGACAGATTTCAAAACTAAGGATAAAATTGCTTTCTGATCTGTGCCTCATGTTTGAGAATCAGTGCAAACAGTGTCGTAGATTTGCTGAAATGGAAATGATTATTGGCCAGTAATACACCTGATTATCAGAAGGTAGGGCTGTTTTTAACTAAATCAAACTGACCTAACCCCCCCCCCCCCCTTCCCCATGCCCCCTGTCTGCCATTTATGATCAGCATGCTCCTCGTACCACTTACTTATGCAAAATAATATCGCTGTGTCATCGTGATTGACAAATAATTGCAAGTATTGTCTGCACCATTTAAGCATTGCTATGTACGCATTGTATTTATTTACTGTCGTTTTCAAAGTAGCCTAGGCCTCTTTCCATTGATTGTGCTGTTGTTGCAATATATTATCTTTTACGTGTTTGTGTATTTCTGACCTGGCGTAAATATAAATCGATTTATTAGAAACTTTTTTTTTACTCTCCAACGTTCACTTTAATCAGCAGTATTTTAGTAAGGACACTAATTTTCTAGACAGGTTTAAATGAACCTAAACTACAATCCTTGGAGAACGAAGTTTTTGAGGTGGAATTGCCACTCTCCATGAAGCCACAAAGTGAGAGACTACCGATTGTATGTTGCGTTGTTTCAGCTGTGTGCCCACGGCCTTGTCTGAATGGTGGCACGTGCAGCCAGCCCAACCACTGTGACTGTCCGCCCGGATTTGGGGGCGACCAGTGCCAGTCCCGTCAGTAACAACACCTTTCCTCGCCTCTTACGTGTTTTGTTGTTGTTGTTGTTGTTTTGTTTTTTGTTTGCTTTTTATATAGCAGAACATGTCAAACCTGGTAATGGGCAAAAGACACACACACACACACACACACACACACACACACACACACACACACACACAAACAGCTAACGAACCAGCCAACAACAACAAGGAGAATAACAAATGCTCGTTTATTACCAGCACAATAAAACAAGAACTAAATTAACGTACATGCTTGAAGTGAACGTTTAAAAAACCAAGGTACTCGATTGAGTATCATAAAAAAAAGTAACAGCATTAACAATAACATAATTATTTGCATTGTAGGTAAGTGTGTATGCTATTCCCAGTAGCCTATAATTATGTAGGGGTTGCTGCTTCAGCCAAGCATTAAATTCTTTCCGATGATTCATTTAATGCCAACGCATTATTCCACAGCCGATTAGACGCCCACACTTGTTTATTCTTTACGATTATGGAAATACTGTCTCTGAATTTTAGTTGCTCTGAACTTTAATTTACGTATTAATTGTCCTCGTTGATTTCGTGTTTTCACTTTTCTTACGCGTTGCTTAATCTGTCGCTGTTTTATCTTCACGCCTTACCGTATGCATTTGTCGTGAATTTCGCTGACTCATTTTAAAACGTATAAGTATACTGTTTTCATTTAATGCCAACGCATTACTCCACAGCCGATTAGACGCCCACACTATAAGTATACTGTTTTCATTTTTATCATCCTTGAACTCTCGTTTTGTTGCTTTGAAAAATGGGCTTACCCCGAAATTTTCCATTCGTTTTGTATTGTCCCATTAAAATTAGCGTCCCTTTTAATCGTTTGTGTGTATTGACACGTCTTTCCCTTCAGGTCAGGAGGTGTGTGAAACTCCTCCCGACCCGACGTTCGGCATGGTCGTCTGCACTCCGGAGGCCGGCGGTGGCAAAGCGTGCACGGTGTCCTGCCAGACGGGGTACAGGTTCCAGTCCCAGGCCGCCGCCCAGTACCGCTGTGATTCCAACGGCAACTGGTCACCCGCCAAGGACACCATCCCCAACTGTGTGCCGGGTAGGTTAATTAGGGGGACATATCATCCACAGATGTGAGCCGGGTAGGTTACGTTGATATCTATATATTATATACACACCATCTCCAACAGTGCGTCGATTGGATTAGGTGAACAAGATCCATAGGTCCATAGGTACCGGCTAGGTTACGGAGTACGCCGGAAAGGCAAGGCAGATACTGTCACATAGCATGCGCATGCATGTTTATTTGCCTACTCATTGACGGTTGTGTTTGAAGTTTTACATAACGTGGTGTGTGTGTGTGTGTGTGTGTGTGTGTGTGTGTGTGTGTGTGTGTGTGTGTGTGTGTGTGTGTGTGTGTGTGCGTGCGCGCGGTCGTGCGTGCGTGCGTACGTGTGTGTGCGCGCGCGTGTGGGTGCGTGCGTGCGTGCGTCTGTGTGTGCGTGTGCGCGTGTGTGTCTGTGCGTGCGTGCGTGCGTGCGTGCGTGCGTGCTGTGCGTGTGTGTGTGTGTATGTGTGTGTGTGTGTGTGTGTGTGTGTGTGTGTGTGTGTGTGTGAAAGATACTGTACAAGTGAGAATAATTTTGCCACATTATTATGTCTATGCAACGCTCGAAAGCTGCCTTGGGGTTGCATCTCCTTGATGACTGTAACTTATTATTATTGTATATGTTGTTATTATTGTAGTTATTTGTTTCTCTTCCTACCAGACCTGTCAGTCATCACCACACCTACACCTGGCCCTTTCGTCCCGCCTACAGGGAGCACGGGTCGGTAGCTTTTGTCACCATCGTTGTTTTTGTCTTCTTCCTGTCCCCGTACCTCTGTTTTTTTTATGTTGAAAATTTTATTTCACTGAATATGAATTATCATGCAAGCACCATAGTCCTACAGTGCAACCCATTAATTTGTACGTTTTGTTCCTTTAAATTACACTTTTTCTTGTTTTTGTTCCTGCTTTTCTTCCTCTTCTGAATCTTCGTCACCGTCGTGGTTGTCGTTGACCTTTAATTCTTGTGTTTGATTGGGTTTTTTTCGGGTTTGTTTAGTAGAGAAAGCCAACTGTGACAGAGCGGCGCTACCCATCCTGTTTATTGATCACTGTACGGAAAAGTCTAGGTGCGTTCCTCTCTGCTTTTTAGAAGGTCATCCAGTGTCTCTGTTCCACTGTATGTCGCTTCAATTGCCTTCACGTTACAAGGGGTTCCGGCTGCCTCGGTATAATGTGGGAGCGGGGATAGCTCAGTGGTAGAGAGCCGGACTCATGATCGAAAGGTCGCGGGTTCGAGTCCCAACAGGAGAGGCGGGAGAAGTTTTTTCCCTATGGTCAACTTTCTGTGCTTTTATTTCGGTATCCGTTCCACCTCCGTGAAAGAGAGAGATCCCGTTCTTTCTGCCAAAAACGCAGTGGCAGGTTACAGCCAAACGCATATGGACCTTACGTATGTGGCTTCAAACAAAGTGATACAGTAATTTGGTGGATGGTTGCATGGTGTACACAGAACGTGCTTTGTGACGACAGCAGTTTCACGTGGCATCAGCCAGCCGTGTAACAACCAAATAACGATGTAAGTACACCACTTGGGTGAATATTCCAAAACGCGCTGTGAAAGCGACAGTCACTCATTCAAAATGACGCGCGACAAGAGCGCAGTGAGTCTGATCGAGAACGGAAAATAGCGCCATAGAAAAACGGAGAACGGAGAATAGCGCCATATAAAAACGGAGAACGGAGAATAGAGCCATGTAAAAACGATCATGTGATTAATGTCAAAAGTTGCCTGTGGACACACTGTCAGTCTTGTGACTTTATCCCTCACAATTATGAAATATTAAAATGGCTCTCATCGCTGCCCGCCTTAATGCAGAAGTCAGTTTGGCGGTGACTGTGTAGCGATAGGTATATAATCTTCCTCTCCCCCACCTCCATATTTATATCCAAGACAAGCTTACTTTACAGATTGTCCCTAATAATTATGCTCATTAGCACCAGAGGACATTAAGCAGAAAGAAAGAAAGACACGTCCATACCCACTTCCCCCCTCTTCTCCCCGTCCCTAATCATCCTTACGGTTCCTGTGGACATTAAGCACCATGTTTACTTATGCAATGTCACCATCCATCCCACAGTTCCCCCAACATCAGCGGTGGGAGCGGCCATGTGCGTGGCGTGGGGCCAGGAGCACTACCGCACCTTCGACAACAAGGTCTACACCTTCAGCGGGGCCTGCGAGTACGTCTTGGCCAGGGACTGCGGCCACAACACCTTCACCGTCAACGTCATCAACGACAGGAACTGCCAGCCAGGTGCTGCCTGCAAGCGAGAGCTGGACATCTACCTTGGGTCGTCTAAGGTTGGTTGGTTGGTTAGTTAGTTAGTTAGTTAGTTAGGAATTGTAGTTTAACATCCGGTCAACCAAAGCGAGGTCAAAAGTCTTGCAGCCCATGTTGCTGGTATGCATGTGTACATGCATGTGTGCTGTGTGGGAAGGATACAGATTTAGAATAAATGGGCGTGTACGAATATTTATATGGTATTGTTGTTTATTGTTTAGACTTACAAAATGATTTTTTTTTCGCATAGAATTTCAGGCGTATTCAAATGTTATTAACACCTCTCTCTCTCATTTCCTCTCTTTTCTGCTTCTCTTCCCTCTGTGTGTGTGTGTGTGTGTGTGTGTGTGTGTGTGTGTGTGTTGTGTGTGTGTGTGTGTGTGTTGTGTGTCTCTCTCTCTGTGTCTCTCTGTGTCTCTCTGTGTCTCTCTCTGTCTCTCTCTCTCTCTCTCTCTCACACACACACACACACACACACACACACACACACACACACACACACACACACACACACACACACACACACACACACACACACACACTGCCCATTCTCGCTGTACCTCTGTCTGTTAGTTTTTCTCTGTCTGGCACGCAAAAAAAGAAAGAAAGAAAAGAAAAAGAAGACACCACCATAGCATCTCTCCACTAACTCACCTCCCACCCCCACCCCTCCACTTCGGAATGCCAATCCAAGGACTGTTTCCTCGTTCACTGTTCAACTCTTCCCTTCTACAGGTGTCCCTCCGTCAGGGCAGCAACGGTCCCCAGGTGACGTGGGACGGCGCGTCGCTGACCGTTCCTACGTCACGCAGCGGGACGGTGTTCCAGCAGGTCGGTCGTTACCTGACGGTGCAGAGTCCCCTGGGCTTCATGGTTAAGTGGGACGGCAAGGAGTCCATCTTCTTCAGGGTCAGTACCGCGCATACTTTAGAAGAAACAGACATACAACAAACAAAAAACAACAACAAACAAGCAGACAAAAAGAAAACAACAAAAAACAAAAACAGAAGCAAAATATAAACAAGAATTTTTCTTTTTTAAACAGACATGGAGGCGCACACTCGATTGCACGGACACTTGCGCTCGCTCGCACGCACGCACGCACGCACGCACGCACGCACGCACGCACGCACACATAGATGCATTACTGGTGATGGGGTGGTAGAATGAGAAGAAAGAAAGCGACAAATCAGTATGCATAAGAAAAGACGTGGGCTTTCAGTTTTGACTTGAAAGAAGAGAGTGAAGAAGAACGCATGGCAGAAGTGTTAATCATTGCAGGCAATGGGCACATTGAAAGGCAAGACGTGCGGTCTGTGTGGTAACTACGACGGCAACAAGGACAATGACTTCACCACAGAGGCTGGAACTGTCGTCCCTTCCGCTGCCGCCTTCGGGACCAGCTGGAAACGAACAGCTGTCGGAGGAAGTAAGTTGTGAAGCAATGATCCACGTGGAGTGCTGTTGTAGCCTACATGTTAGTCTTCGAAACTGAGCCAAAGTGTGTTGGTTGTGTCAACAAATGTCTAGTGAAGGTGAGCGCTGCATCTGGTAAAGTTTTAAAAAAGAGCCTACAGTTGTTTTAAATATTTTCGGTTGATTGCTATGGTGTGTGTTTGTGGTGTGTGTGTGCGTGTGTGTGTGTGTGTGTGTGCGCGCGTGTGTGCGCGCGTATGTGTGTGTGTGCACGCGCGCGTGTGTGTGTGTGTGTGTGTGTGTGTGTGTGTGTGTGTGTGCGTGTGTATGCGTGTGTGTGTGTGTTAGTTCTTGCTGTTTAGCTTCTTTTGATTTGAATTGCATTTTATTGTGGTTTTCCGCTTGTGGTGCCTCAACGTGGATGTAGTTCATATTTGATTTCTGCACAGCGCGCCGAGCCTATTTTCTGTAACAGGTTCCCGCTTTAAATATTTGTTAATGGTTAACAATACATCAGACATAATTATTACAAGGAACTGTTGCTTTATTATATTTGAAAAAGAAAACCAACGTGTCTTGTACAATAAGAGAGGCAGTGATTCAGAATAGGCCCGAGAGGGTAGAACGGCAGAAAAAGTGGTAAACTGGCCAGCGCATGTAACTGTCTCTTCCCTTCGGACAGCGCCCTGCCCTGACGCCAACCAACAGCCGACGTGCAACGCCGCCACCTCGCAACGTGCCGAGTCCCGCTGTGCCGCCCTGCTCTCTGATCCCGCCTTCACACCCTGTCACAGTGTAAGACACGCCTTTTTTGTTGGGGTGGGGTGGGAGGGAGGATATTACTTCCGCCAGCACTCTCTGTCAACGTGTAAGACCCGCTTTTTTGTTGGGGTGGGATGGGAGGGAGGGTATTACCTCCGCCTGCACCCCCTGTCAACGTGTAAGGCATGCATGTTTTTACTTGGTTTGATCCCCACCTTCACACCCTGTCACAGTGTAAGACCCGCTTTTTGTTCGGGGACCCAGCGTCACCTCCTGTCAACGTGTAAGACACACATTTGGTTGTTGTTGTAGGGAGGGGAGGGGTATTACCCCCAGCGTCACCTCCTGTCAACGTGTAAGACACACATTTGGTTGTTGTTGTAGGGAGGGGAGAGGGGAGGGGTATTACCCCCAGCGTCACCTCCTGTCAACGTGTAAGACACACATTTGGTTGTTGTTGTAGGGAGGGGAGGGGTATTACCCCCAGCGTCACCTCCTGTCAACGTGTAAGACACACATTTGGTTGTTGTTGTAGGGAGGGGAGGGGTTTACCCCCGGTCACCCCTGTCAACGTGTAAGACACACATTTGGTTGTTGTAGGGAGGGGAGGGGTTTTACCCCCGGCTTCACCCCTGTACGTGTAAGACACACATTTGGTTGTTGTTAGGGAGGGGAGGGGTATTACCCCGCTCACCCCTGTCAACGTGTAAGACACACATTTGGTTGTTGTTGTAGGGAGGGGAGGGGTATTACCCCCGCTTCACCTCCTGTCAACGTGTAAGACACACATTTGGTTGTTGTAGGGAGGGGAGGGGTTTTACCCCCGGCTTCACCCCTGTCGACGTGTAAGACACACATTTGGGTTGTTGTAGGGAGGGGAGGGGTTTCACCCCCGGCTTCACCCCTGTCAACGTGTAAGACACACATTTGGTTGTTGTAGGGAGGGGAGGGGTATTACCCCGGCTTCACCCCTGTCAACGTGTAAGACACACATTTGGTTGTAGGGAGGGGAGGGGTTTTACCCCCGGCTTCACCTCAGTCAGCGTGTAAGACACACATTTGGTTGTTGTAGGGAGGGGAGGGGTATTACCCCCGGCTTCACCCCTGTCGACGTGTAAGACACAAATCTGGTTGTTGTAGGGAGGCGTATGATCCCCACCTTCAACCCCAGTCAACATTTAATACATGTATGCATTTTTTTGTTTGGATCCCCGCATTACCCCCCTTTCAACGTGCAAGACATGCAGATTTTTGTTGTTGGTTTGACCAATCCCTTCACCCCTGTCACAGTAGGACTCAGTAGGACACACTCCTTTGTTTTTCTTGTGACTCTGCCGTCATCTCTTGTCGCATCCTTTTGTTATGACCCCCTTGTCACAAAGTAAGCCATGCTCTTCTTTTCCTTGATTCCGCCTTCGTCCCTGTTCTCACAGTGCAAAACACGCCCCATAGTTTTTTGCCTGATCCATTCTTCACCGCTTGTCGCAATATACGTCGAAGACCAGTCCCGCCTTCGACCTGTGGGACAGACTCCCCCCCCCCCCCCCCCCCCCACCATCTCCATTTCCCGTCTCTCCCCGGTTTCGACTTTTTGTCAGTTGCAGTGTAAGACCCGCCCTGTGCTTTCCTGTCTGTGCCCCTGCCTTAGCCTCTTTGGTTCCAGATCGATTCCATATGTCACGTGTCACAAGATAAGATACTCCCCTTCGTCTCCTGTTGACATGCACCCCCCCCCCCCCCCCCCCCCCCCCCGTCCCCTCCTTCCCCGTTGTCGCAGCATAAGACACTCCTCTTCGTTTTCTGTCTGGCTTCGTCTGTGCCCCATGTCACTCGCTTGTACTGCCTTTCTGTGGTGGTGACGCTTTCGAAGAATGAGGTATGGATCTAGTTGCTTCACCACAGGGCGGTTCCTGACAGCTGCTCTCCTTTCAGGCGATCGACGTGAACATGTACGTGGAAGCCTGCAAGTTTGACTGCTGCAGTCATGACGACAACACGTGCACCTGCAAGTCCATGGAAGCCTACTCCAGGGCCTGCATGGATCGGGGAGTCAGACTCAACTGGCGCAAAACGGACCGTTGTCGTAAGTCGGACTTGCTGTTATGGTCGTTATTCACCCAAATCCTTTTTCGGGGCAGTATACTTGCAATTGAGCTATGGGTGTGTTTTGAGGCTCCTGTAGCAGTACAGTAGGGGTAGCAGAGATGGTAAGTACCGATGTCCCCAGGTTCCCAATAATTCTGATCATGGAAAAAAGATCCAGGTTTTCAAATTAATTTTGACATTCATGGTGAAAATGCCTTACATGAGACATCAGACTTGGTGGTTACGTGTGTCTACCACTTGCTGAGACTCACAGTGACACTATTATGACAAAGTCGACATGGTTAGAAGGGTCAGTATACATTCCTGCATCACAGCGCATAGTTTCTGTCCGGAGAGGAGGCTAATGATGATGATGGTGATAATGTTGGTGATGATGATGGTGACAATTTGTTGGTTGCCTGTGCATTCCATGTTGACCAACCCCCTGCTGACGCTGTGCATACACAAGCATCTTACCTGCCAGTCATAACGTGTCCCTTCCCACCCTGTCTGGTCCCCAGCGGTGCAGTGCAGCAACGGCAAGGTGTACCAAGAGTGCGGCAGCCCCTGCCTGAAGACGTGCCAGACGATGGACACGCAGTGCACGGACACCAGCTGTCTGGACGGTTGCTTCTGCCCTGCTGGCACCCTGGAGCACGGTGGTCAGTGCCTGCCCGCTGCCCAGTGCCCCTGCATGCGAGGCACGCAGAGCTACAACAACGGCGACACCGTGCAGGACGACTGCAACACGTGGTCAGTGAACTCAGAGAACAGTGAAAAGCTAATAGTGTTTATGTGAAAAATCTGTATCAGAAATAGGTGGAAAGCTTGCTTGAAATAGAAGCAAAAAGGAGGGCAGGAATAGCTGGAAAATCTTACACAGGTGAGGAATCAAATTGCTTGAAATAGGCGCCGACGTGACCTACCCCAAGCAATCATTTTCCCCAGTTTATTTCAAACATTTCCCCCTCCTATTTCAGTTAAAAGTGCCATTGAATTGTTCATTTTTGTTATTATTCAGTTTTTCATTCAATACGCGTTTGCTGCCCCCCACAGTGCGTGTCTGTCACTCGCTGCTGTACTTATGTGTCATGCCGTGTCCGTTGTCCCTTGCAGCACCTGTCAAGGCGGAAAGTTCACGTGCACCAACAAGAAGTGTGAAGCCAGATGCTCCGCCACCGGCGACCCTCACTACCTCACGTTCGACGGCCACCGTTACGACTTCATGGGCACCTGCTCCTACTACCTGCTGTACGACAACGACTTTGATATCATCGTGGACAACATCCAGTGCGGCCACAGCGAGTACGCCACCTGCACCAGGTCCGTCAGCATCGACTACAACGGCATGAACATCAAGTTGGACCACAACAACCGGCTGTTCGTAAACGGCAGGGAGATCACGGAGATTCCGTACGAGGTGCCGGGGCTCAAGGTGTTCATGGTGTCCTCCCTGTTCATGGAGGTAAGGATCACATTGCCGTTTTTCTTCAATGGTCTGGCTTAACGAGGTCTCCCCGTCCTGTGCACGTTGAAGTTGTCCTTTCTGTCTTTTGATGCTGAACATTTTTTATTCCATTCATCGGGTTGTTATGTCTGTCTGCTTTGCCTGCCTGCCTGTCTGTCTCTGCTTGCTTGTTTGTCTGTCTCACTCTTGGCCTCGGTCTTTCTCTGTCCCCATCTGTGTGTGTGTGTGTGTGTGTGTGTGTGTGTGTGTGTGTGTGTGTGTGTGTGTGTGTGTGTGTGTGTGTGTGTGCGCGCGTGTGTGTGTGTGTGCGTGTGCGTGTGTGTGTATGTTTGTCTTTCTTTCTTTCACCTTCCTTCTAGCT
This sequence comes from Alviniconcha marisindica, assembly GCA_018857735.1. Classification (NCBI taxonomy): domain Eukaryota; kingdom Metazoa; phylum Mollusca; class Gastropoda; family Provannidae; genus Alviniconcha; species Alviniconcha marisindica. The sequence continues at coordinate 91,719 of JABMCL010001506.1, read as the reverse complement.
GAACGCACTCTTTCTTTCTTTTACATTGCACCTGTTCCTCCCCAGGCCGATCTGTCCAACGGAGTCAAGATCCTGTGGGATGGCCGCACCCGTGTCTACGTCACCGCCCCCTCCTCCCTTCGGGGCCACACCCAGGGTCTGTGCGGCACGTTCGACAACAACCAGAACAACGACCTGATGACGCGCGAGCACATCGTGGAGAACAACGCCAACCGCTTCGGCAACAGCTGGAAAACTCAGGCCAGCTGTCGGGACGTTCCCGACGTCATCCCGCCCAGCCCATGCGAAACGGACGTCCAGCGGAAGCAGCAGGCCAAGCTGATGTGCGACAAGCTCCTCAGCGACGTCTTCAAACGTGAGTTACTGTGTCAAAGCGTGTGGTTGTCTCATTGCCATGTCGCCATGCATGCCAGGCGGTGGTGATCGTAGCGATTGGTCCTGGGGTGACCCTGTGCGGTTGACGGGATACTAATTTCCGAAAACTAACTAACCGTAGGCGAATCGGGTCTCTGTGTTTGTTGTTGTTGTTTTTGTTTTTGTGTGTGTGTGTTTTGGGGGTCCTTTTTTGAACGTGTGCGCCAACTGTCGAGCGCTGTGGAATCCTTTTGTAGAATCTGTGCAAGTGCTCTGGGCCTCACTGTTTACGGTTACCGTTTTCTCGTTGTTGTCGTTTGGGTTAGCTTTGGTTAAGTCAGTGAGCGCGACAGCTAGTTCTTTGTGCTAACATTTAGTTTTAAACAGGTGATATTTGAGACGCTCTGTTTTCCTCTTTTCCTCTTTTGTCCCTTTATTTGTTATTGATTGAGGAGGGCGGGGATCGGGGTGGGGGGGGGGGGAATAGACTTGTTTAGTTTTTTTAAGAATAATAATATCAGAGTTATGCTTATTGACACGTTAATCCCTGGTCTGTGTCTTGTGGTTGTCAGTTTGCCGCACCGTGGTGGACGTGCAGGGTCAGTATGATGACTGCCTGTACGACATGTTGGGGATCGGGGCGGGGGGGGGGGGTAGACTTTTTAGTTTTTTTTTTTAAATAATAATAATATCAGAGTTATGCTTATTGACACGTTAATCCCTGGTCTGTGTCTTGTGGTTGTCAGCTTGCCACACCGCGGTGGACGTGCAGGGTCAGTATGACGACTGCCTGTACGACATGTGCGCCTGCACCCAGAACCTGAAGGACTGCATGTGCCCCACACTCGCCGCCTACGCCGATCTCTGTGCTGCCGCCGGCGTCAAACTGCCGTGGCGTCTTCAGATCTCCGAGTGCAGTGAGTAATCTGTGTACCTGTGTGTGTGTGTGTGTGTGTGTGTGTGTGTGTGTGTGTGTGTGTGTGTGTGTGTGTGTGTGAGAGAGAGAGAGAGAGAGAGAGAGAGAGAGAGAGAGAGAGAGAGAGAGAGGAGTGTATGCCAGTGTGTATGCGTGTGTTGGCTCACGGATACTGTACAATACCGCGCAATGCAATGCAGTACAAACACATTAGAAATACATCGATCCGTCTGTCATACCTACCTATCTACATACTTACCTGCCTGTTTACCTAATACCTACCTCGGGTAGAATTTCAGCCATCTGTCTTTAAGGTCTGGCCGTCTCTTCATCTATACGTCCATCCCTCCCAGCTACCTACCTGCCTCTTGACCTATGTACCTGCCTAGGGTAGAACTTCAATCATCTGTCAGTCTTTAAGGTCCGGCCGTCTCTTCATCTATTCGTCTATCCATCCCACCTACCTACCTGCCTATAGACCGACATAGTTACCTATCTAAGCAACCTACCGACCTGTCTACCTACCCAACTTATTTACCTACCTCCTACCTAGAATATAACTTTAATCATGTGTCTGTCTTTAGGGCGGGGCCATCTGTTAATCTATCCATCCATCCACCCATCCGTCCTGACTACTTACCTGCCTACCTGTGTACCTACCTATCTATATACCTACCTACCTATAGACCTACCTAGAAAAAAACTTTAATCATCAGTCTGTCTTCATGGTCCGGCCGTCTGTCCGTCGATCCACCTCATACCTACCTTCCTACCTGCCTACCTACATAACCGGCGTAAAACACCAGTTACTTACCCACCTAACTGCTGCGTGTGTCCTTGCAGTGATCGAGTGCCCTGGAGGCCAGGAGTACCAAGTGTGCGGGAACCCCTGCGAGCGCACGTGCCGCAACCTGGCGCAGCAGGAGGACTGCAAGGCGTCGTGCGTGGAGGGCTGCAACTGTCCGGACGGCCAGGCGCTCAACGACGAGGGCCAGTGCACGGACGTCACGCAGTGCCCCTGTGTCTTCGATGGACGCGAGTACCCCGCCGGCTACACCACGCTCAAGGGCACCGAGATCTGGTAACTGTCAGGCTGGGTACTTGGTACCCGTGTTTGTGTGTGTGTGTGTGTGTGTGTGTGTGTGTGTGTGTGTGTGTGTGTGTGTGTGTGTGTGGTGTGTGTGTGTGTGTGTGTGTGTGTGTGTGCGTTGGTGTGTGTGAGAGAGAGAGAGAGAGTGTGTGTGTGTGTGTGTGTGTGTGTGTGTGTGTGTGTGTGTGTGTGTGTGTGTGTGTATGTGTGTGTGTGTGTACACGACTGGGTACACCACGCTCAAGGGCACCGGGATCTGGTAACTGTCAGGCTGGGTGTTTGGCATCCGTGTTTACGTGTGTGGGGGATGGGATGGGGAAGCTTGGTAACCGGTTGGCTACATCAAGCTCAAGGGCACAGAAATCAGGTAAAGCTGTGTGCCGGGTACTGTCTTCACTTTATCTGTGTGTGTGTGTGTGTGTGTGTGTGTGTGTGTGTGTGTGTGTGTGTGTGTGGTGTGTGTGTGTGTGTGTGAGAGAGAGAGAGAGAGAGAGAGAGAGAGTGGGTGGGTGAGTGACTGAGTGTGTCTTTGGTGCGGGCGTTCAACACCATGTATGACAATGTCCCCTCCATTTTCCCATCAGCGTGTGCGTGGGAGCCAAGTGGTCGTGCTCCAGACTGACTTTCGACAACCAGCTTCCCCCGACCGTCCAGCCGCTATGTCCACCCAACTCGGTGTTCACGGACTGCGTGACCCAGTGCCCCGTCACCTGCGACAACCTCAACGAGGCGGACAGCGGCAAGTGCAGCTCGGACCCGGCCCAGTGCAAGTCGGGCTGTCAGTGTGTGGACGGCTTCGTGCAGCAAGGAGACCAGTGCGTCAACAGGACCATGTGCCCCTGCCACCATGGCGGAAAGGACTACTACGAGGGCGACGTCATCGCCATGGACTGCAACCAGTGGTCAGTTACTACGTCCTTAATGTCATCATAATCATCATTGTGGTGGTTGCCATCATGATTTTTTTCTTCTCGTCATTGTTATTAATTGATTTTAAACAATGTCAGCAGATGGGTTCCTTGACAATGCAGGCGTTTAGGTTAGTTCTTTTGAAGGTGATGCGGACAGTATCAGATTGTTACAGACGTTGTGCTGTTCCTTCCACAGCACTTGCCGAGGTCGGAGGTGGGAGTGCGAGAACAACGATTGCCCCTCAGTGTGCACAGCCATCGGGGAATCCCATTACACCACCTTTGACGGCAAGGAGTACCAGTTCCAGGGCGCGTGCGACTATGTCCTCGTCAAGTCTCAGAACGGAAGTTCCACGCCTTTCCAGGTACCTTCGTCCTTTCTCTTTTTCTTCTTTCCTCCTGAAGTCACAAAATGAAAGCACTATGTACTTTACAGTGTGTCTCCCTGGTGCAATTGTTTTCAAATTTATATGTGGAACACTGCACACTTTGGGGGGATTTATAAGTATCCATCAATTCGTACAACCCTGTCGTTCAGGCGTCTACATTCAGTCTTCAAAGACCTGCTGCCATTAATGTTAGCATGTTTTACGGGATTACAACCTTTGCTTGCCTTGATCAGGTGACGACAGAGAACGTGGCGTGCGGCACGAGCGGCGTCACGTGCTCCAAGATGATCGAGGTGACGGTTGGCGTGGCAGCCACTCCCACCTTCTACAAGCTGCAGCTGGTGCGTGGCCAGGCGGTGCAGCCGGACCCCGGGTCGCCGTTCAGTGTGAGGGAGGTGGGCGGCTTCGTCTACATCGACACGCCCTTCGGCCTCTCCATCCAATGGGACAAGGGAACCAGGGTCTACGTCAGGCTGGAGACTCAGCACATCGGAAAGGTCAGACACAAGGGTTGTTCCTTTCGCTTTCGAGCGCATGAGTTCCACATAGTCTGGTTTCCTCTGTATTTGTGTAACGTTCAAAAGAATGTAAGGTGCACTGAAAGCATCCGGAACCTGCTCCTATGCCGTCTTTGGAGTACACAGATCATTTTATTCTGCACTGTATGTGATTTCTGGTAAAATTGTGTGAATGTTAACTGACACCCCATCTTTGTATACGCAGCCCATATGTAGCCTATATGTATTTGCTACACATACGATAAAGTAGATATACCATATTTATAATTATGTCTCTATCTTCGTTTTTTTTAGGGGACGTTTTCTGCAGGCTGTGTTGTTATGTAAATGCAATATTGTTGTTGTTGTACTTCTAGCTAAGCATCTGTATGCACCTGGCGTTGTGAACAAGCAGTATTTTGTTTGGACAATTTATGTGCCTTACGTAAATTTTCATTCATGGATTTATTTACTGATTGCCAGAACTCAGCACTTCTCGTGTGACCATTGTTTGACGTGTGGTTGTTCAGGTGGAGGGTCTGTGCGGCAACTACAACGGCGACCAGACGGACGATTTCACGGGCCCGAGGGGCGGACCGCCCGCTGCCAGAGCCACTGTCTTTGGAGACAGCTGGAGGATGCACCAGTACTGCGCCCCCTCCACGGAGGTATAGCCACCCCTCCTCTCTCTGTCTCTCCCTCTGTCTTTCCGCCTGTCTGTCTGTCTGTCTCTGTCTCGTTGTGTTTCTGTCTCTCTGCCTCTGCCTCTGTCTGTCTGTCTGTCTCTGTTGCTGTAGTCTCTCTCTGTCGCCGTTTCTTACTCACTGCATTTCTCTTTTATATTCTCTCTCTCTCTCTCTCTCTCTCTCTCTCTCTCTCTCTCTCTCTCTCTCTCTCTCTCTCTCTCTCTCTCTCTCTCTCTCTCTCTCTCTCCTCTCTCTCTCTCTCTCTCTCTCTTTCTCTCTCTCGCTGTCTCTCAGTCACTTTACTCTCTCTCTCTCTTTCACTTTGTCTTCTGCTCTTTATCTCTGCCTGCTTGTCTGTCTTGTTCTGTCTCTTTCTCTGTCTCTCTGCATGTCTTTCTCTTACTTCAATGCTGTGCTAGCCTAAGTCGTCAGTTCATGTTCAGAACACAATCCACGGTCAGACTGAGGGATGCCACCGGCACCCTGCCCCACAGATTTCTTGTAGGTCCTGCTCATCCGACATACCAAGTTTGTCCGCTGATGTCATGGTTATGGTCAGGGTGCACGGCCGTCTGGAAACTGATAATAAGCCTTTGGACATAATTAATATGCCAATGACGATCTGGAGACTGATAATGATCCTTTGGGCGTGTGCCAATGGCGATATGGAGACTGATAATGATCTTTTGGACGTATGTATGCCAGTGGCGATCTGGAGTATAATAATGATCCTTTGGACATGTGCCAGTGCTACAATGGCACTGATCAGTGCATGTAAGAAACGCCTAAGGGTCTTCCAGAATGTGTGCGTGCGTGCGTGTGCTTGTGTGTTCGTGTGTATTTGTGTGTACGTGTTTGTGTGTGTGTGTGTGTGTGTGTGCATGTGCGTGCGTGTGTGTGTGTGTGTGTGTGTATGTGTGGTGTGTGTGTGTGTGGTGTGTGTGTGTGTGTGTGTGTGTGTGTGTGTGTGTGTGTGTGTGTGTGTGTGTGGTGCGTGCGCGTGCGTGTGTGTTGTGTGGTGTGTGTGTGTGTGTGTGTGTGTGTGTGTGTGTGTGTGTGTGTGTGCGCGTGCGTGTGTGTATGTGTGGTGTGTGTGTGTGTGTGTGTGTGTGTGTGTGTGTGTGTGTGTGTGTGTGTGTGTGTGTGTGTGTTTCCGTGTGTGAGTGCGCGCGCCAAGTGACCCCAAGTGACCCGTGCTGTCATTGCTGTTACAGGTGGCCGACACGTGTGCCACTGACCCCCAGCGCAAGGCGTGGGCACAGACCCAGTGCGGAGTCATCGCCTCCGACGTCTTCCTGTCCTGCCACGCCGCCGAGCCCTACCAGAAATACCTGGACAGGTAGAAACCTTCGCTCTCTTGCACAACCCTCCTTGCATCGTTATACCAAAATAAACATTGTGATCGTTAACAATTCTCGTCTTTATTAAGACCTGGTCTTTGCTGTGTTACCCATACCGTATTCTTATGATGGGTAAATTCAGGTTTCTCTTATATGCCTTTGGCGTCTTGTACTCAGTCTGACATGTTGACAGATAAGGCCTCTACTGCACACCCTTTACTTCTTCACGCCTACCAGAAATAAAAGTAAACGTGGTGCTTAACGTCCCCAGAAACCATACGGTTTATTAGGGACGGGCAAACCAGACAGGTCTTTAATGTATGCCATTGATGTCTTGTTACAATACCAGAAGCATTTATAGACCTATAGGTAAAATCTGGTCTCCGTTGTTGGTCCATGCCATCTTCTTACCTAAGAGAAATATTTATACAGATAAAAAATAGAAAACAACCTTGGTGTCTGTTATATGCCTCTATAGTTATTCTTACATATTCGTAATACAGGGGAAAAAATACTTCTTCTTCCGTTGTACGTCTCTATATGCATAGCGATTTCTGCCTCCTGTATATACCAAAATAGCTAAAAAAACTGGTCTCTTTTGCGTGCCTCTAGCATGCAGAGTTTTTATTCACCAAGTTTAACGACAAGGAAAGAGGCTTGAAAAGCGTTAAGCATACAAACATAAGCAAACGACAACACTGATACACATTAACTAACATAATTAAAAATATAAGCCCGTCGGCAACAACAACGACAGCAACACACGTCTTCTTGCCTACTGACGATACCGAAAGAAGAATCCTCGTCGCTTTAACGCACTCTGTGGTCTCAATTTTGACCTGCCAGAATTGTTCAGACAGATACAGTCCTGTGTATCCTGGTGGTTGATACTGCGTGCTTCAGGTGTGTTTATAAGTGTGGGTAGGCAGTGCCACAGTCGCCTGTATGGGAGGTGTGGGTTTGTTCCAGGTGCATCTTTGACTCGTGCGGGTGTGACCTCGGTGGTGACTGCGAGTGTCTGTGCACCGCCATCGCCGCCTACGCCCACGTGTGCGCCAGCAAAGGCTACCCCGTGGACTGGAGAAGCAAAGACCTTTGCCGTAAGTTACCCGCCCCACATCACCCCACCCCGCCCCACCCCATCCAGCTCACCTTTTGTTTAGCGTTAGACGGCATCTTCACGTTCTGGTATGTGGACGTTGTTACGCCTGAAATCAACAACGTAAGATTTTAAGACTGATGTGTGTGTGTGTGCATGCGTGCGTGCATGCATGCATGCATGCGTGTGTGTGTGTGTGTGTGTGTGTGTGTGTGTGTGTGTGTGTGTGTGTGTGTGTGTGTGTGTGTGTGTGTGTGTGTGTGTGTGTGCCTGCCTGCCTTTCGGTCTGTCGGTCTGTATGTGTTTCTTTCTCAGTCTCTGTGGGCAAACTTGTTGCTAAGAGGAAAACAGCCTCAAGCTTTATTAAAATGTAAAAAGGTCTGCACTCTCCGCAAGAAAGTCACATAAGAAACCCAAAACAAAGGAGCAGAAATTCCACCACTAATCCCTTTCACTAATTCCACCACTAATCCCTTCTCACCTAATGTCTCTGACTTAATGAGATACAAGATACATCGTTGCGATTGTTTCATTGTTCTCGTGTCAAATAATTGTGTTTTGTGCTGCTTCTGAAAAGGGCTTTTTTGCTGAAAATTAGCGCATTGTCTTCTCGTGTCCCACAAAGCCGTTGAGTCTTTGACAAAATCTGAAAGAGTTCTGAAACAAGATCAAAACACACAAAAAGTTTAAAAGAATCCCTATTTTAATTCGACAATGCAAAACATGAGCAAATTTTCAAAGAAAACACCCATTTCGGAAACAAACAGACACTGATTCTTAACCCTTTGTGTGTTTGGATGCCATCTTATCTGCCTTTAGTTTTACAATAACACCATGCAAAGCCTTACGTTCGAAACAGCTTGTAAATTAACCCTCGACTTGTCTCCTCCGACAGCGATTATGTGTGACGACGACTGCGAGCACTTCAGCACGTGCATCAGCGCCTGCCCCAAGAAGACGTGCGACAACCGCCTGGTGTACGACCAGCTGCTGGCCGAGTGCAGCCAGGTGCAGAACCTGTGCTTCGAGGGCTGCGACCTGCTGCCCTGCCCCCCGGGCCAGGTGTACGCCAGCCTCAACAAACCCGCCACCTGTATCCCCGAGCCGCTGTGCGAGACACCCTCGTGCACCATCAACGGCAAGGTGTACCGCGAGGGGGAGAGAGTGTACGATGACGCCGTCTGCAACCACGCGTGTGAAATCTGGTCAGTTGGTCAGTTTGTTGTTGAGGGTGGATGGGGCTGGGGTAGGGGTGGACTGGGTGCATTGGAAGGTGTACAGCGATGGGTCGAGTGTAAGTTTGGTCAATTTGTTGTTATGGGGTGGAGGGGAAGAGGGGGGGGGGGGCGTTGTACTGCGAGTGCCACAGTACTGCGAGTATGGGAATGTGAACAGTGATCATGGGAATGTGAATATTGATCAGGACAGTGTACAACTGCCTATGAAACATTGTTATTTGATCAATTTGTCGTCGAGGGGTGTGGGTGTGGGGTGGATTGCGTGCATAGGAAGATATAATGTGAAGAGGAGAATGTACAACCGCGCTTGTGAAATCTGTTGATCAGTTTGTCTTGGGTGTAGGGGTTGGATTGCGCGTAGCCAATGGGAAGGCGTACCACGAGTTGTAGAGGTTGTGCGATATCAACGTCTGCAACAGCGCCTGTAAAATCTCGTCATTTACCGTACACACCAGGGACTTGGTTACATATTTTGGCTCTTGCAAAGGAAACCGTTAGTTTTTGTTTTTGTTTCTTGTTTTATTTTTTGTCTTTGGTTACCGAGGGCAATCCTTTTACCTGAATATGAAATTTATTACAGTCCTTACTTCTTAAAGTTCCTCTTCTAACGGTTTGACATGAGTGTTTATTTAATAGCATGTATCGTCCTGTCGATGGTTCTAAATCTAACCCTGCCCCTTACAACCACTCACAGCAACTGTCGCAACGGCGACCTGGAGCACATCAGCTTCGGACACTGCGAGACTCTGAAACCCACCGGGGTTCCCACCCTGCAGCCCCATCTGACGCCCCCGGGCCCCACCCCCATCCCGTCCACCTGCTACCCCGGATGGACCGCGTGGATGTCCGCGTCCACCCCAACCGTGGCCAACACGGGTGACGTGGAGACTGTGGATGGACTGAGGATGGTGTACTCCTTCTGCGAGAAGGCGGCGATGGAGTCCATTGAGTGTCGCGTGGTCGGAGAGGCCACAGCGTCGCAGTACTCGGGTAGGTCACCACGGGAACCGCTACTGTCACCCGACTGACTAACTGACCTCTCGTTTTAGTCAGATAGCTCCGCCTACTTGTCACCCGACTGACTAACTGACCTCTCGTTGTTAGTCAGATAGCTCCGCCTACTTGTCACCCGACTGACTAACTGACCTCTCGTTGTTAGTCAGATAGCTCCGCCTACTTGTCACCCGACTGACTAACTGACCTCTCGTTTTTAGTCAGATAGCTCCGCCTACTTGTCATCTGACTGACTAACTGACCTCTCGTTTTTAGTCAGCTCCGCCTACTTGTCATCTGACTGACTAACTGACCTCTCGTTTTTAGTCAGATAGCTCCGCCTACTTGTCATCTGACTGACTAACTGACCTCTCGCTTTTTTTTTTAGTCAGATAGCTCCGCCTACTTGTCATCTGACTGACTAACTGACCTCTCGTTTTTAGTCAGATAGCTCCGCCTACTTGTCATCTGACTGACTAACTGACCTCTCGTTTTTAGCAGATAGCTCCACCTACTTGTCATCTGACTGACTAACTGACCTCTCATTTTTAGTCAGATAGCTCCGCCTACTTAGACAAATGGAATAAGCAACACAGCGTGTTCCAATGCGCGCTTCCAACATTTACATTACAAGTGTACTTGGACAGCCCGCCTCTAAGGAGATGTATTTGTACGCAGGCGCTGACTGGCTATAGCTCATATGTCAGTCAGAGGGTGGCGAGAAGTCAATTGGGTCTGGTGCTTTCACCAATAATTTGTAGAAAATGCCTATTGTTGTGATATAACGGTGGCATTGGTAACAAACATAGATTTTACTGGGATAATTGTACTTACTTGTTAGTAATTGTATTTGAAAGTCTTGTCATTGCACAGGTCATATCAGAACGAGGTATAATTTAAAGTATGAGACAAAAACAATCACAGCAAAGATGGTGGTGATAATGAGGCTGGGTACGACGACGGTGATAAAATAGTATGGTTAGTAATATATGGCGATGCTGATGATGATGTGGAGGAAGAGAAGGAGCGAAACAACGACGGTGATAACAATAACAGCAACAACAATAATAATATACTTTATTCATCCCAGCGGGAAATTAAAGCTGTCGTTCGATCGCACTACGAAGAACATATGTCAATAATTCTAAGTCATGAAACACACGCGCATACACACTCTTAGACATACGCCCCCTTTCTCTCAATCTGCATACACTAATAGCAAACCCAAAATTACCTGGAATAATGCTTTCTCTGTCAAACCAAAACGTAAAAACTTAAAGATGATGATGATAATGATGTCTATGCCTTGTAGTCTATTAATTTCCCCATGTCATGGTGATAATGATGATGACGACAACGACGGTAGCAATAAGCCTGCTTGGTAGTCTCTCAATTCTCCCTTTGGGTTTTCAGGTCAGATGACATCGTGCAACCTGAAGAATGGTTTCACGTGCCTACACAGCCAGCAGACTGGCAACGACATGTGCTTGGACTATGAGGTCCGCTTCTTCTGCAGCTGTGAGTACATGCATACACACAGAGTTTGCTCCAGTTCCACAGAACTCGCAGTATATATTTACTGTATGTCTAGGTTCTGCTCTGTGTCTACAGAACTCTCAGTATAGATTTACATTATTATCAGAATACTGTAGGTCTAGGGTCTGCTCCAGGTCTACAGATCTCTCAGTATAGATTTACATTATCAGAATACTGTGGGTCTAGGTTCTGTTTTGTCTACAGAACAGTCACAATTTTTTCCTCATTAGGGTTCTGTATGACTAGGCTCTGACTATGACTAGGTCTACAGCAGTCAATACAGAGTTACGTTGTCGGGATTCTGTAGGTGTAGATTCTGCTTTAGGTCTACAGCACTGTCAGTATAGACTTACTAAATTATGTAGGTGTAGATTCTGTTCTGGTGGTCAGTACAGAGTTGCGTCATTTGGATTCTGTTGGCCTAGATTTTGTTCTCGGTCTACAACACTGTCAGGACAGGGTTACGTCACCCAGTTCGCAACTCTGTGGGGCTATGTTCTGTTCTAGACCTGTTTGAAGTTGTCTGCTCCGTTTTGTGGCAGGACAGCTAAGTTCGTGACCCCGCCCCCTCCTTGACTTCTTCAGGCAGGGTGTTGCTTTTTGAGTCACCCGATTCACTGAACTGAAACAGAGCTGGTCCCATCACACACACACATAGCCTACACACCACACCACACACACACACACACACACACACACACACACACACACACACACACACATACACACGTATGCACGTACACGCACACTGGCACACACGCGCGCGCGCACACGCACACACACACACACACACACACACACACGTATGCACGGACATGCACGGTGGCGCGGCACAAGAACACGCGCACGCACGCACAAACGCACGCACAAACGCACACACAAACGCACACACACACACACACACACACACACACACACACACACACACACACACACACCCCCAACCTACCACTACCACCTTCCCCAGCCCCGCCCACACGCGTGCTTCCAGAACTGATACACCCTTAGGCGCTAACCTTACACGTATGCGTATGATTGCTCCTTTCCTCGTGTGCAATTGCAACACCTGACGTGACCCTGTTTGTCCGCTTCCACCTGACCTCAGGCAACCCGGAGGGCACCCAGCAGAGTCCCACCCCGACCGCCACTGTCGGCCCGCATCTCACCCTCCCACCCGACGAGGCTCGCAAATGCGACAGCACCGGCTGGACCCGATGGTTCAACACGGATTCTCCGGATGGCTCCGGTGACATCGAGTCTCTGCCCGAGATCCGCCGAGTCAACCCGATCTGTGCCGAGGATTTCGTCACTAAGGTACCGCGAACTGACGTTCCTTACTGCGTGCGGTCTGCTTTGAAAACTAGGTAGAAATGTTTGCTGGGTACTCGTGCGTGTGTGTGTGTGTGTGTGTGTGTGTGTGTGTGTGTGTGTGTGTGTGTGTGTGTGTGTGTGTGTGTGTGTAGCGTACTAGGTTTACTCTAGGGACATCCCTCATGTTTATTCAATCTACGAAAATTTAACCTCTGTCCTATGTCTTCTTCTTTTGGGATTTAATGTCCTCAGATGTCGAGGGTCTTCTCGGGATCGGTTCCCTTTGAAGAAGCAATCCACTTGCACAGCTGACTATCTGTAAAAATCAGAATTTGAGTGATGTCTTAAAAGAGCGTAGTTTTAAGCGTCTTGTTGTAACAGGTGGAGTGCCGCCGGGTGGATACCCAGGAGAGCTATGCCGTGACCAGCGACACCCAGACCTTGTGCACGATGAAGGCTGGTTTCGCTTGTTACAACAGCAACCAGGCGTCCGGCACTTCCTGTGCTGACTACGAGATCAGAGCCTACTGTGACTGTGACCAAAGTGAGTTACGGACTTTTCAAAGCCTCTCTTAGTTTCGGATTCATTTGTTGTTGTTCTTGATATATATGTATAGCGTTCCCCAGTTAAACACTGGGTGTCACCCGGTATATGCAATTGTACATTGGCAATTGTATTCCTTAGGGTGAGAAGATTTTGTGTGTGAGCGTTTGTGTTTGGCGTGACTAACCGACCTATAACGTGACCCTGTACAGACTGCGTCGTGTTTGATGTGACTGACCGACCTATGAAGTTACCCTGTACAGACTACGTTGTGTTTGGTGTCACTGACGACCTATGACGTTACCCTGTACAGACTACGTTGTGTTTGGTGTCATTGACCGACCTATGACGTTACCCTGTACAGACTACGTTGTGTTTGGTGTCACTGACCGACCTATGACGTTACCCTGTACAGACTACGTTGTATTTGGTGTGACTGACCGACCTATGACGTTACCCTGTACAGACTACGTTGTGTTTGGTGTGACTGACCGACCTATGACGTTACCCTGTACAGACTACGTTGTATTTGGTGTGACTGACCGACCTATGACGTTACCCTGTACAGACTACGTTGTTTTGGTGTGACTGACCGACCTATGAGTTACCCTGTACAGACTACGTTGTTTTGGTGTGACTGACCGACCTATGACGTTACCCTGTACAGACTACGTTGTATTTGGTGTGACTGACCGACCTATGACGTTACCCTGTACAGACTACGTTGTATTTGGTGTGACTGACCGACCTATGACGTTACCCTGTACAGACTACGTTGTGTTTGGTGTGACTGACCGACCTATGACGTTACCCTGTACAGACTACGTTGTGTTTGGTGTGACTGACCGACCTATGACGTGACCCTGTACAGACTACGTCGTGTTTGGCGTGACTGACCGACCCATGTGCCTATCGCTGCAGTGTTCACCACTTCGCCGCCTGGGGTGACCACGGTGAGCCCGCCTGTGCCCGTGACAGTGCCCTATTCCTGTGTGGAGGGCTGGTCCCCCTGGATGAACATCGACTCGCCCACGGCCACGCGCGACTCCGAGGACAAGGGAACTGGAGACTACGAAATGCTCTGGGAACTCAGGCAGTACTACAGGTACTCTGAACCTTCTTTTCCTTTTTTACTGACTCGCCCACTTCACGGGATTTTCAGTTCCTCGGGTGTTTCAGTGGTGGTTTTAGGTCGAAGAGCGGAAAAAAGAAAGAAAACAACAACAAGAAGCAAGCAAGGAATTAATTCTTTAGGTGTTTATAATTTATTTAGATCTGGGAGACCTTTAAACAGAGTAGATCCGACCGGGGGTAAAAAGAAAAGAACCTATGCGTACACACATACATATCACACACACACACACACACACACACACACACACACACACACACACACACACACACACACACACATGCACAGACGCACACATACACTCCCCCTCCCCCACCCTCCACACACACACAACACACGCGCGCACGCACGCACGCACACACAAACGCACGCGCACGCACGGACACATACACATGCACGCACAAACACACACACACGCACACACCACGACACAGCACACACTGATAAAAATCATTTGAGTAGGTTTACGAACAGCACACGTATGATGACCGAGGGGAGATTTAGCACTACGATAAAGCTGATGTGTTGACGGGAACTTACTACGGAACCGGACACGGCCGCACCCCCTCGTTACCTGCATCTCTGACGGAAAGCTTCGTTGTCCAGTTTCTGCGCCCAGCCCAGAGCCATCCGGTGCCGCAGCGTCAGCGACCAGCTGTCGTACCACCAGAACCAGGACAGCGTGACATGCGAGCTACCCACCGGCCTCATCTGCCTCAACCGTGACGCCAGCAGCGGAGTCTGTGACGACTATGAGATCAGCGTGGAGTGTAACTGCGGAACGTGTACGTACTTTAACTATTACACACTTCTACCAGGGTTAGCAGCCGTCCTCGATTTGCATGACTGTTTTTCTATATAATAATGTCAGGGGGCCTTCGTAGGATTTATATGGTTCTGTATCTATACGTATTGTTATATTCGCCCTGATATACCGTACAAACATCAAGTTACTTACTTATGTAGTTATATATTTACACTGACACGGCGTATGTAGGGTTTGCAGGCGGTACGTGTTATTTGATGTGCTACAGGGTGCACAGCGTTTGTAGTCCCCAGGCGCAATGCTCTGCTTTTCTCCAGCTTTGGTATTAGAGAGAGAGAGTCTTTCCTTCATCAAGTCTATTGGGTGCATCAGTGTGCGCACATAAACACACACACCGGCACACACCTACACACACTAATACACACACACACACACACACACACACACACACACACACACACACACACACACACACACACACCCCACACCACAACCACACCAACACACACACAACACACACACACACACACACACACACACACACCACACACACACACACACACACACACACACACACACACACACACACACACACACACACACATACACACACACACACACACACACACACACACACACACAAACACACACACAAACATACACACTACTCACGTAAACATAAAAATAGAAATGCATCTATAATTATTCCAGCAGAAACCTATAAGGTTACAGTAGCACGGTATTTGTATTGCGCGTGGCTACAGATCGTGAAACGTTCCATGACCATGATCATGACCGTGTCCACCTGTTGCTCTCTTGGCTGCACAGTGACGCCGACGGCGGTGCCGACCCTCTCGCCCGGACTGACCCCCCGCCCCGGCCAGCCCTGGGCGCCCGTGCCCTCCTGCCTCTGGACCTTGTGGATGAACTCGGACCTCCGCACTCCCAACTCCCACGGCGACTACGAGACCATCGCCAACCTCCGCCTCACCTACCCTTTCTGTGAGCACCCGGCCGACATCGAGTGCCGAGTGGCTCCCACCGCCACCCAGCCCAACGGCACCCCGTACGACGTGGCCAACCAGGCGGGTGTCACGTGTGACCTGAACCACGGCTTGGTGTGTCTGGACAGTGAGCAGGCCGGAGGGGAGAAGTGCCACGACTACCAGGTTCGCTTCTACTGCGTGGATGCCTGCCCCACCTCTTACCCGCCGGACTACACCGGTGAGACTCCTACTCCCTATCCCCCTGGCTACACTGGAAAAACGCCCACTGCCTACCCGCCTGATTACACGGGACCTACCCCGTATATCCTTCCACCTGGCTACACTGGTGAAATGCCCACTCCTTACCCGCCTGACTATACTGGACCGACCCCGTATGTGTACCCACCTGGTTACACTGGTGAGACACCAACTGCGTACCCTCCATGGTACACTGGTGAGACACCGACGGCACACCCACCTGGCCATTCAGGTGATACACCAACTGCCTACCCGCCATGGTACACTGGTGAAACACCCACCCCGTATCCACCTGACTATACCGGACCTACACCACATGTGTACCCACCTGGCTACACTGGTGAGACACCCACTGCCTACCCGCCATGGTACACTGGGTGAGACACCCACTGCTCACCCACCTGGCCACTCTGGTGACACACCCACTGCCTACCCGCCATGGTACACTGGTGAAACACCTACTCCCTACCCGCCTGACTATACCGGACCTACACCATATGTGTACCCACCTGGTTACACTGGTGAGACTCCCACTGCCTACCCACCATGGTACACTGGTGACACACCCACTGCTCACCCACCTGGCCACTCTGGTGACACACCTACTGCATACCCGCCTTGGTACACTGGCGAAACACCCACTCCCTATCCACCTGGCTACACTGGTGAAACACCCACTGCGCACCCACCTGGCCACACTGGTGACACACCCACTGGCTACCCGCCGTGGTACACTGGTGAAACACCCACCCCCTACCCGCCTGACTACACCGGACCTACCCCGTATGTGTACCCACCTGGCTACACTGGTGAGACACCCACTGCCTACCCGCCATGGTACACTGGTGAGACACCAACTGCGCACCCACCTGGCCACTCTGGTGATACACCCACTGCCTACCCGCCATGGTACACTGGTGAGACACCAACGCCCTACCCGCCTGACTATACCGGACCGACCCCATATGTGTACCCACCCGGCTACACTGGTGAAACACCAACTGCCTACCCACCGTGGTACACTGGTGAGACACCAACTGCGCAACCACCTGGCCACTCTGGTGACACACCCACTGCATACCCGCCTTGGTACACTGGTGAAACACCCACTCCCTATCCACCTGGCTACACTGGTGAGACACCCACTGCCTACCCGCCATGGTACACAGGTGAGACACCAACTGCGCACCCACCTGGCCCTAGGTGACACACCACTGCATACCCGCCATGGTACACTGGTGAAACCCCACTCCCTACCACCTGACTTACACTGGTGAACACCCAATGCGCACCCACCTGGCTCACTGGTGAGACACCCACTGCCTACCCGCCATGGTACACTGGTGAAACACCCACGCCTACCCGCCGGGACTACCGGACACACCCATATGTACCCACCTGGCTACACTGGTGAGACACCCACTCCTACCCGCCATGGTACACTGGTGAGACACCCACGGCGCACCCACCTGGCCACTCTGGTGACACACCCACTGCATACCCGCCT
Organism: Alviniconcha marisindica; assembly: GCA_018857735.1. NCBI lineage: Eukaryota > Metazoa > Mollusca > Gastropoda > Provannidae > Alviniconcha > Alviniconcha marisindica. Next base: position 74,166 of record JABMCL010001506.1, on the reverse strand, counting down.
TGGTACACTGGTGAAACACCCACTCCCTATCCACCTGGCTACACTGGTGAGACACCCACTGCCTACCCGCCATGGTACACTGGTGAGACACCAACTGCGCACCCACCTGGCCACTCAGGTGACACACCAACTGCATACCCGCCATGGTACACTGGTGAAACTCCCACTCCCTATCCACCTGGTTACACTGGGAAACACCCACTGCGCATCCACCTGGCCACTCTGGTGACACACCCACTGCCTACCCGCCATGGTACACTGGTGAAACGCCCACGCCTTACCCGCCTGACTATACCGGACCTACGCCATATGTGTACCCACCTGGCTACACTGGTGAGACACCCACTGCCTACCCGCCATGGTACACTGGTGAGACACCCACAGCGCACCCACCTGGCCACTCTGGTGACACACCCACTGCATACCCGCCTTGGTACACTGGTGAAACACCCACTCCCTATCCACCTGGCTACACTGGTGAGACACCCACTGCCTACCCGCCATGGTACACTGGTGAGACACCAACTGCGCACCCACCTGGCCACTCAGGCGACACACCAACTGCATACCCGCCTTGGTACACTGGTGAAACTCCCACTCCCTATCCACCTGGTTACACTGGTGAAACACCCACTGCGCACCCACCTGGCCACTCTGGTGACACACCCACTGCCTACCCGCCATGGTACACTGGTGAAACGCCCACGCCTTACCCGCCTGACTATACCGGACCTACGCCATATGTGTACCCACCTGGCTACACTGGTGAGACACCCACTGCCTACCCGCCATGGTACACTGGTGAGACACCCACTGCGCACCCACCTGGCCACTCTGGTGACACACCCACTGCCTACCCGCCATGGTACACTGGTGAGACACCAACGCCCTACCCGCCTGACTATACCGGACCGACCCCATATGTGTACCCACCTGGCTACACTGGTGAAACACCAACTGCATACCCACCGTGGTACACTGGTGAGACACCAACTGCGCACCCTCCTGGCCACTCAGGTGACACACCCACTGCATACCCGCCTTGGTACACTGGTGAAACTCCCACTCCCTACCCACCAGGCTACACTGGTGAGACACCCACTGCGCACCCTCCTGGCCACTCTGGTGACACACCAACTGCCTATCCGCCATGGTACACTGGTGAAACACCCACTCCATACCCACCTGACTACACCGGACCTACCCCATATGTATATCCACCTGGCTACACTGGTGAGACACCAACTGCATACCCACCGTGGTACACTGGTGAGACACCAACTGCGCAACCACCTGGCCACTCTGGTGATACACCAACTGCCTATCCACCATGGTACACTGGTGAAACACCCACTCCATACCCACCTGGCTACACTGGTGAAACACCCACTGCGCACCCACCTGGCAACTCTGGTGACACACCCACTGCTTATCCTCCATGGTACACTGGTGAAACGCCCACTCCATATCCACCTGGCTACACTGGTGAAACACCTACTGCGCACCCACCTGGCCACTCTGGTGATACACCCACTGCCTATCCACCATGGTACACTGGTGAAACGCCCACTCCTACCCACCTGGCTACACTGGTGAAACACCCACTGCGCACCCACCTGGCCACTCTGGTGATACACCCACTGCCTATCCACCATGGTACACTGGTGAAACGCCCACCCCCTACCCACCTGGCTACACTGGTGAAACACCCACTGCGCACCCTCCTGGCCACTCTGGTGACATACCCACTGCCTATCCTCCATGGTACACTGGTGAAACACCCACTCCCTACCCACCTGACTACACCGGACCTACCCCATATGTGTACCCACCTGGCTACACTGGTGAGACACCCACTGCCTACCCGCCATGGTACACTGGTGAGACACCAACTGTGCAACCACCTGGCCACTCTGGTGATACACCAACTGCCTATCCACCATGGTACACTGGTGAAACACCCACTCCATACCCACCTGGCTACACTGGTGAAACACCCACTGCGCACCCACCTGGCCACTCTGGTGACACACCCACTGCCTATCCTCCATGGTACACTGGTGAAACACCCACTCCATACCCACCTGGCTACACTGGTGAGACACCAACTGCTCAACCACCTGGCCACTCTGGTGACACACCCACTGCCTACCCGCCATGGTACACTGGTGAAACACCCACTCCCTACCCACCTGACTACACCGGACCTACCCCATATGTGTACCCACCTGGCTACACTGGTGAAACACCAACTGCCTACCCGCCATGGTACACTGGTGAGACACCCACTGCGCAACCTCCTGGCCACTCTGGTGATACACCCACCGCCTACCCGCCATGGTACACTGGTGAGACCCCTACTCCCTACCCGCCTGACTATACCGGACCTACCCCATATGTGTACCCACCTGGCTACACCGGTGAGACACCAACTGCATACCCGCCATGGTATACTGGTGAGACACCCACTGCGCAACCCCCAGGCCACTCTGGTAACATACCCACTGCCTACCCGCCATGGTACACTGGTGAAACACCCACTCCCTACCCACCTGACTATACCGGACCCACCCCATATGTATACCCACCTGGCTACACTGGTGAGACACCCACTGCCTACCCACCTGGCTATACTGGTGAGACACCCACTGCCTACCCGCCATGGTACACTGGTCCGACACCCACTGCGCAACCACCAAGCCACTCTGGTAACACACCCACTGCCTACCCGCCATGGTACACTGGTGAAACACCCACTCCATACCCGCCTGGCTATACCGGCCAGACACCCACACATTCCCCCTACACGTGTGTGCCCAAGTGGACGGGTTGGATCAACGTGGACACGCCCAGCACAGGGGACGGCGACCGCGAGCGCATGACGGACAAGGAGAAGCAAGAGTTCTGCCCTAGCGGCAAGGTCGTGGAGATTGAATGTGAAACCATCGACGGGATCGGCTACTTCAGCTCCGGCGAGCAGCTCGTTTGTGACGTCGACCAGGGTCTGATCTGCAAGAACGAGGACAACAGCCCCATCGACTGCAGCGACTACCGGGTGCGGTACAGGTGCGAGTGCAGCGAGGTGCCCCCGGAGGTCACCACGTCCCAACCGCCTTATTATGACTGCGTGGAGGGCTGGACAGTGTGGCTCAACAACAACTCGCCGGTCGCCGTCAACGTGCCTTCGGCTAACAACGGGCAAGACTCAGCCTTGCCCACGTTTGACGGCGACGGGGAGAACCTCACTGAGCTACCCGGCTACCCGACCACCTGCTACAAGGTGCTGAGCTCTGAGTGCCGTGTGGCGTCTACCCGGGTGGACTACCGGTCCACGGGGCAGATGGTCACCTGCGACAAGCAGGGCCTCCGCTGCCAGAATGACGTCAACCAGGTGTGCCAGGACTACGAGATCCGTTTCTACTGCATATGTGAGTAACTGGTGCTGTAAAGTTTAGTTGCTTTTTTTGTTGGGGGGCGGAGGGGGAGGGGGGGGGGGCGGGGCGAGGTAGTGATGTGGAGCACCTGGGTTTGTCTTATAATTATGGTCATGCTAGAATCGAGATTTTGTTCAGCTTGTTCAATGCTTTGACGAGCGTACGTATTATTTTCGTTTTGTTGTCATAATGATAATGACGACGACGATGACGATAATGATATAATATTATGAGATTAGATTCTAGATGAGGTACCCATAAAACGTATGAGGCTGTGGGAGTTTTTTGTTTGTTTTCCAAGTGGGTCCAAAGGAACAGTCCCACACTCTCGGCCTGTTAACATTCTTATATTTCAAATGTTAGATTTTAAAATTACACTAGCTCGCGATTTACATAGATTAAACTTCAGTTTTCCTTTTGGTTGAGTGGGGGGAGGGGGTGGGGGGGGGGGTGGGGGGCGGAACTTCTGTCTAAATCTCTGAACTTGACTCTAAACATGACTCTGAACCAATCATCGTATGCGTATACAAATATTTGTCACGAAATTTCAGGCAGCTGGTAATTCTTCTGTTCATGTTTAATGACAAAACGATTTATTTCTCTCTGTCTGTTAATGTATTTGTACGAGTTAGTCTGTATTAATATTGTTATTCTATAGGCCTAGATGTAGCCTATGTTATGGGCATGTGTGATTATGTCTGGTGCTAGTATTTCATTGATGGATTATAGCCATATAAATATCATTTGACTGATATTACACATACCAAACATATATTTGTGCATACTCTGACTCAAGTGAACCAGACGTTAAGTTCCTATTTTGTGGGTATAACATACAAACGTGGGCTTAACAGTTCGTCTGTATTGAATTGCAGTGCACTATGATGCGATGCGTTGTAGCCTATTGTGCTGTGTTCTGCAGTTTTCTGCCCTGCTTTGTGTACTGTATTGTAAACGCACTCTAAGAAAGCAGAGATTTAACAAGCGACTGTGGACCTTCTTCAGGCGCTCCTCAGCCGACCTCCGCCCTGCCCCCAGGCTTCACCCCTCCTCCACCGACCCCCACCCCCCAGCCCGGCATCACCCCGGTCACCCTGCCCCCCAACGAGACAGGGTTCGAGTGCAACCACGGCTGGACCCCAGTGTACAACTCCAACACGCCCGGCGGGCCGGACGGCGGTGACCTGGAGACGCTGGACAGGCTCCGAAAGATCGCACGCTTCTGCAACGACTCCAGCATCGTGACCATCGAGTGCGTGGACCTCCGCACTGGCGTGCGGGCGGAGCAGACGGGACAAAAGGTGACGTGCGACAAGGCGACGGGTCTCACGTGCTTCGACAAGGACCAGGCAGCGGGAGCATGCGCTGACTACGGCGTCAGGTTCTACTGCGACTGCTATGGCAACAGTGAGTTGTTGTTGCTGTTGTTATTCATGTTGTCTTGCTTCGTTTTGCCAAGCGGTTATTAGATGAGTTCAGCTGTTTTTATTACACTGAGCTCTATCTCTCGGTGGGAGGGGGAACTAAATGATGGACTAACAACGAATGAATGAATGAATCAATAGCTGACTGCCTATCTGAGTGACTGACTAGGTTAATGAACAAAGGAATATAAATGAATGAATTGATGAGAGAACAAGCAGGTGAACGTACGGACGCCCAAGCGAATGACGGACTGCATGAATGAGAAAGGTTTTCGGTGGGTTGTCAAGGTAAAATACTGTTACCTCATCATTGTAATTTCCTTTTCTCTGGGTGTTTTCAAGCTGAAGAAAGATTACAAAACAGTTTTTGTTAAACAACGGGCATAAACGACTCCCCTTCTGTCTCCAAAATCAATCAATTCGACAAATCAGTTCCCCACACTACCTCGCGCAGTCAGTTCAATGGATACGGTGATGGATGGCGTCTGTATTGGTACAACGAGTAAGTCCACACAACGTGTAGCTGTCGTTACTCAAGTAACCCTGTTGGTTTGTCTGTTAGCCGTTAGCCCCACGACTCCGCCTGTCACCCGAGTCACCCCTGTTATCACCTCCCACACCACCGGACCCGTGGTCGTCGTCACTCACAAAGGTCAGTGAGATTGTGTGTGTGTGCGTGCGTGCGTGCGTGCGTGCGTGCGTGCGTGCGTGTGTGTGTGTGTGTGTGTGTGTGTGTGTGTGTGTGTGTGTGTGTGTGTGTGTGTGTGTGTGTGTTTCTCTGCCTCTGTGAGCCTGCCCTCTGTTTGTCTATGTGTGTCACTTAGCAGTCTGTGTGTGTGTTTGTTTATTTGTAGCCTATGTCTTGTCTGTCTATTTCTCTCTCTGTCCCTGATACATCTGTCTGTCTGTGTGCCTGTCTGTCTCTGTTTAAATGTGGTATTTGTAGATCCATTCACCAAAAGGAGTACCATCTCCAAGTACCTTCGTGTTTAAATTTTCAAAACATTTACATGCATCTGTTACAGCTGCTTAGCGAAAGCAAGTCATCGTCTAAGGACAGACTGAAAAGGGGAAAAAAGCAAACAAACAAGCCACAAAAAAAATCAAACTAATGTCACAAGTCATACATTTTCAGTTTGCGATGACCCTCTGGGAGTAAACCAACCATCAGTGATCCCACGTGACCAGCTGACAGCGACCTCTGCTTTTGACGCAGCACACGAGGCTTACAAGGGAAGACTAGATGGAGATTCGGCATGGATGCCAAGGTCACTGTTCTTTCAATTTGTGTTCTTTTATTTCTTTATTTTCTCTTCTGTTCCTTTCATTCGATATTGCATGTGTGGCAAGATTAATGTTCTTTCCTTCATTTTGCATTCCGTCAGTGCATTAGTTCGCTTTCTTTCCATCATTCGTTCTTTCCTTCCGTCGTAATTTTACATGCTAACAACCAGCACACACACACACACACACACACACACACACACACACACACACACACACACACACACACACACACACACACACACACACACACACACGCACACACACATACGCACGCTGAGCGATGAAACACTTACCCAACTCTACTATCAACCGCAGGTTCATGGACACGGCCCAGTGGCTGCAGGTCGACCTGGGCAGACCTGAACAGGTGACGGGCGTGGTGACCCAGGGACACCCGACCCAGCCTTTCTGGGTCACCCGGTTCACGGTGTCCCTGAGCGAGGACGGTGTCCACTTCACGCCTTACCAGCAGCAGGGAGACGGCAAGGGCGGACCCACAGTGTTCGAAGCCAACGTAGACAGCAAGACTCCCGTCCACCTGCACTTCGACAGGGAGATCAGAGCTCGCTTCGTGCGTCTGCAGCCTCTGGAATGGCAGACAAGCATCGCGCTCAGAGTGGACATCATTGGATGTGAGGGAACACCTTCCACGCCTACTCGTTTCCCGCCGTGGTACACTGGTGAGACACCCACTCCCTACCCGCCATGGTACACTGGTGAAACACCCACTCCATACCCGCCTGACTATACCGGACCTACGCCATATGTATACCCACCTGGCTATACTGGTGAGACACCCACTGCCTACCCGCCATGGTACACTGGTGAGACACCCACGGCGCATCCACCTGGCCACTCTGGTGACACACCCACTGCCTACCCGCCATGGTACACTGGTGATACACCTACTCCATACCCGCCTGACTATACCGGACCTACGCCATATGTATACCCACCTGGCTATACTGGTGAGACACCCACTGCCTACCCGCCATGGTACACTGGTGAGACACCCACGGCGCACCCACCTGGCCACTCTGGTGACACACCCACTGCCTATCCTCCATGGTACACTGGTGAAACACCCACTCCCTACCCGCCTGACTATACCGGACCTACCCCATATGTGTACCCACCTGGCTACACTGGTGAGACACCCACTGCCTACCCGCCATGGTACACTGGTGAGACACCCACTGCGCACCCACCTGGCCATTCTGGTGATACACCCACTGCCTACCCGCCATGGTACACTGGTGAGACACCCACGGCGCACCCACCTGGCCACTCTGGTGACACACCCACTGCCTATCCTCCATGGTACACTGGTGAAACACCCACTCCCTACCCGCCTGACTATACCGGACCTACCCCATATGTATACCCACCTGGCTACACTGGTGAGACACCCACTGCCTACCCGCCATGGTACACAGGTGAAACACCGACACCCTATCCACCTGGCTACACTGGTGAGACACCAACTGCGCACCCTCCTGGCCATTCTGGTGATACACCCACTGCCTACCCGCCATGGTACACTGGTGAGACACCCACGGCGCACCCACCTGGCCACTGGTGACACACCCACTGCCTATCCTCCATGGTACACTGGTGACAACCCACTCCATACCCACCCGACTACACCGGACCTACCCCATATGTGTATCCACCTGGCTACACTGGTGAGACACCCACTGCCTACCCGCCATGGTACACTGGTGAACACCCACTCCAACCACCTGGCCACTCTGGTGACCACCCACTGCCTACCCGCCATGGTACACTGGTGAGACACCCACTCCCTACCCACCTGGCTACACTGGTGAGACACCAACTGCGCACCCTCCTGGCCACTCTGGTGACACACCCACTGCCTATCCTCCATGGTACACTGGTGAAACACCCACTCCCTACCCACCTGACTACACCGGACCTACCCCATATGTGTATCCACCTGGCTACACTGGTGAGATACCCACTGCCTACCCGCCATGGTACACCGGTGAAACACCGACTGCTCAACCACCTGGCCATTCTGGTGACACACCCACTGCCTACCCGCCATGGTACACTGGTGAGACACCCACTCCCTTCCCACCTGGCTACACTGGTGAGACACCCACTGCTCAACCACCTGGCCACTCTGGTGATACACCAAGTCCCTATCCACCATGGTACACTGGTGAAACACCCACTCCCTACCCACCTGACTATACCGGACCTACTCCATATGTGTACCCACCTGGCTACACTGGTGAAACACCCACTGCCTACCCGCCATGGTACACTGGTGAGACACCAACTGCCTACCCGCCTTGGTACACTGGTGAAACACCCACTAAAAAGCCAGGTACAAAACGTGTGTGTGTGTGTGTGTGTGTGTGTGTGTGTGTGTGTGTGTGTGTGTGTGTGGTGTGTGTGTGTGTGTGTGCGTGCGTGAAATGAATGCCTAGTATGTTTTAATGTGTTAGTGAATTATTTAACTATAAACTTATGTTGACCGTACGAATCAGCTTCAAGCAGTGGGAATTGTGTTTCCTGTTCCTTAGGTGCCATGTGTAATGTGTTTGTGAGACCTTATGATCAGCATAGCGAAATGTTCCCTATTATAAGTTACAATTCCTCGTACGTGAGAAATATTCGCTTGATTGTTACAGCCTCCAAAATTCCTTGTTTTCCTAATGATGTTTTTGTGTGGTGTTACAGAGTACGTATGCAATGTTCCGATGACCATCAACAACCCCCAGAAGGTCAAGGACTTCCAGCTGACGTCATCCAGCTTCTACCGAGAGAGCACTGCCGCTTACTATGGCCGACTCTACAACGATTACAGCGCTTGGGTGCCGCAGTGAGTGTCCTTCCTTTGCCTTTCAGACAGACAGTCTGTCTGTCTGTCTGTCTGGTGTGTGTGTGTGTGTGTGTGTGTGTGTGTGTGTGTGTGTGTGTGTGTGTGTGTGTGTGTGTGTGTGTGTATCCCTCCTTCTCTCTCTCTCTCTCTGTGAGGTGACACATGTCAGAGACCGGAAAAGACGCTTTTTAACGACGCTTCGCAAATTTTGATTATTTTCGTTGATTAACCACTGACTATGTCCATTGGAAGCTTGATTTAGATGTGCGTCTGCTACCTGAAAACAATGCCGAAGAGGGCGAGAAGAGCTCAAGTGCTGTGCGTGTTTCTGACAGTTTTTTGGTGCACGTTCTACTGTGCGCCAGTGATATTGAAAACGCACCCGGGCCCGAATGAGGACTGTCAGCGTCTGTCTGTCTTTGCATGTTTGTGTGTATGCCTGTGTGTGCGTGTCTACCTGTGTCTGTCTGTCTGTCTGTCTGTCTGTCTGTCTCTCTCTCTCCTCTCTCTCTCTCTCTCTCTCTCTCTCTCTCTCTCTCTCTCTCTCTCTCTCTCTCTCTCTCTCTCTCTCTCTCTCTCTCTCTTCTCTCTCTGTGCTTGTGTGTGTTTATGTGTTCAATCTGTTGTTGTTTTTGAGAGAGAGAGAGAGAGAGAGAGAGAGAGAGAGAGAGAGGAGAGAGAGAGAGAGAGAGAGAGAGAGAGGCGCCTGTGTAACCCCTGTGTGTCAATAAATGCTAGGGATATCGATGGCTATAACTGTACACAGGCATCCCCTCTAGGGCACCTTTCTCGGTTTCTATTCCATGTCGTTATGAACAGTTACTTTACATTCCGACACATGAAATATTCAGTCCATGTCTCAATTAGCCTCTGTATATTTAAGCGTAAATGTACATGCTTCAGGCAGTCCGGACAGGCAGGAAGGCAGACAGACAGACAGGCAGACAGACAAGCAAACAGACAGAAGATAGGTGGGCAGGCGGACAAACAAACCGGGTGCAAGGAACACCACTAGCGGACGTTTAGAGAGTGAAGTTGACACCGTCCAGAATGTAGTCCAGAGTATGAAACCTTGATTCTGAACTGTCTAGAATGTAGGCCAGAGTATGAAACCTTGATTCTGAACTGTCTAGAATGTAGGCCAGAGTATGAAACCTTGATTCTGAACTGTCTAGAATGTAGGCCAGAGTATAAAACCTTGAATCTGGATGTCCGGTCTGTAGGACAGGATGTAAAACCTTGAATCCGGATGCTCAGTCTGTAGGCCAGCGTATGAAACCTTGAATCTGGATGCCCATGCAGTCTGTAGGACAGGGTGTAAAACCTTGAATCCGGATGCCCAGTCTGTAGGACAGGGTGTAAAACTTTGAATCTGGACTGTCCAGAACCTCGGACGGCAACCAGTGGCTGCAGGTGGACCTCGGCCAGCCCATGGCTGTATCCGGCGTTCTCACCCAGGGTTCTCCCTACGAGGACCGCTGGACCTCCGCCTTCCTCCTCAGCTACAGTAACGACAGCTTCAGCTTCAAGACCTACAGCAGCGACGCCAGCAGCAACCAGCCCACAGAGCTGAAGGGCAACGACGACCGCAACACGGTGGCCCGCAACGACCTGGTAGGCGGGCCCGTGACGGCCCGCTACTGGCGGCTGTTGCCGACGACGTGGGCGGCCGGTGGCATTGCCCTGAGGTTCAACCTGCTGGTGTGTGAGGTCCGGAGCACCTCCACCTCCACCAGCGGGCACGGGGTCACCCCCACCGCCGTGCCCACCCTCGTGCCCACGCTGGAGCCAAGTAGGAAACGATATTGGTTTTAGAATTGATTTCTGTCTGTGTGATTGTCTTGTCTGTTGGTCTGTACGTGCCTTTCTGTCTGTGTGATTGTCTTGTCTGTTGGTCTGTACGTGCTTTTGTCTTGTCTGTTGGTCTGTACGTGCCTTTGTCTTGTCTGTTGGTCTGTACGTGCCTTTGTCTTGTCTGTTGGTCTGTACGTGCCTTTCTGTCTGTGATTGTCTTGTCTGTTGGTCTGTACGTGCCTTTCTGTCTGTGTGGTTGTCTTGTCTGTTGGTCTGTACGTGCCTTTCTGTCTGTGTGATTGTCTTGTATGTTGGTCTGTATGTGCCTTTGTCTCTGTGTGATTGTCTTGTCTGTTGATCTGTACGTGCCTTTCTCTCTGTGTGATTGTCTTGTCTGTTGGTCTGTACGTGCCTTTGTCTTGTCTGTTGGTCTGTTCGTGCCTTTGTCTCTGTGTGATTGTCTTGTATGTTGGTCTGTACGTACCTTTCTGTCTGTGTGATTGTCTTGTCTGTTGGTCTGTTCGTGTCTTTCTGTCTGTGTGGTTGTCTTGTCTGTTGGTCTGTACGTGCCTTTGTTTCTGTGTGATTGTCTTGTATGTTGGTCTGTAGTGCCTTTATGTCTGTGTGATTGACTTGTCTGTTGGTCTGTACGTGCCTTTGTCTTGTCTGTTGGTCTGTACGTGTCTTTCTGTCTGTGATTGTCTTGTCTGTTGGTCTGTTCGTGTCTTTCTGTCTGTGTGGTTGTCTTGTCTGTTGGTTGTACGTGCCTTTCTATCTGTCTTTGAAACGTGATTTGTGAGGAAAGTGTTTATTCTGTTTTGTGTAGTTTTGTTTGCCTGTTTTTGTTTGCACTTGTCTTCTTGTCTGTCTCTATCTGCCTGTCTGCTTCTGGATGCCTGCATGTATGTCTGTCTCTGCACACCTGCATGGTCTGCATGCCTGTCTGTGTTTGCATATCTGTTTGTTAGCCTTTCTACCTGTCTCTGCATGCCTGTCTATCAGTCGGCCTATCTGTCATTGTGACTGTAACTGTACACATTGATGATAGAGATTGGCTCATACGCAGATGTATCATACTATGTATTTGTTCGCCAGTGTGGAGAAGATAAAGATACAGACTCGTTCAAATGGAGACCATTTACATTCTGTATTTCAATTCAGTTCAATTCAAAAAACTTTAATCATCCCACAAGGGGCAATTTTGTTGTGGTCATGGCGGGCTCGTAAAATAATAGTACATAAAGTTAAGAGAACAATACAACAAACACAACACCACCAACAAGAGTCTTACTTTAACCACAGTTATAGTTATAAATATAGAACAATTGTGACTTCATCATAAAATAGTAATGAAGATCACTTCCGTGTGGTATCAGTCCGTGTGGAGAAGATGGAGATATAAAATGGTTCGAATGAAGATATTTTGCGTCGAGTATTTGTTTCAGCCTGTGCCTGGTTCACATGGCAGTATTTGTTTCAGCCTGTCTGGTTCACATGGCAGTATTTGTTTCAGTCTGTATCTGGTTCACATGGCAGTATTTGTTTCAGCCTGTATCTGGTTCACATGGCAGTATTTGTTTCAGTCTGTGTGGAGAAGATGGGGCTGGAGAACTACCAGGTGATCACAGACAATCAGTTCACCGCCTCCTCCTCCTTGGACCACAACCACAACGCCGCCATGAGTCGCCTCACGCTGGACTATACGTCGGCTGTCGCCGCCTGGAGACCATCGTGAGTTTATTTAACTTCAGCTAAGTCCAAACATGTCGATAAGAACGTCGATTTTAATAGGACAACACAAAACGTGTGGACATTTACGGGGCAAACCCTTTTTTTGCAAGCAGCGGATTCACAGGTAAACGATGGTGAATTAATTTTGTTTTGCTAAGTCGATGTTTTCTTTTTAACTTTCACTTTGAAGCTTTGCGGGAATTTCCACAAAATACCGTAGCGGTTTCTGTTTTTCTTTGTTTCGTTTTATCTGCCTCTGCTCTTTTTGCGCATTGTTAACTTTCCTGTACTCCACGTTGTTTTTTGGCTCATTTCTTGATCTCTTGTTTGTTTGACCTTTTTCTCTTCTACCAAATTTCTGTCTTTTCATTCCTTTCTAACATTCTCCGTCTCTCGCTTTGGCTGCCTCTTTCTAATTGTTTGTTCTTGTCTCTGTCTGTAAGTCTGTATGTCCGTATGTCTCTGTCTGTCTGTCTGTCTGTCTGTCTGTCTGTCTGTCTGTCTGTCTGTCTGTCTGTCTGTCTGTCTGTCTCTCTCTCTCTCTCTCTCTCTCTCTCTCTCTCTCTCTCTCTCTCTCTCTCTCTCTTCTCTGCCTTTTGTCTTTCTTTCCTATTTGTCTTTTTTAAGTTTAATATTCCTGACTGTCGTGAACGTTATCACTTTGCCTGACTCACTGTCACGGACGGTGCGTGTTCCACGTGCAGCGTGACAGACCAGAGCCCGTGGGTGCAAGTGGACTTCCTGGAGCCCAAGCTGTTGTCCGGCGTGCTCCTGCAAGGCCAGTGGCCGGTCACCTTCCACGTCCAGCACTCCATGGACGGTGTCTACTTCGAGGACTACATCGACTCTCCCGGGGCCCAGCCCAGAGTGTTCACCGCTTACGGTTACGGAAAGGAGCCGACGCGCCAGATCTTCAACCGCAACGTCATCGCTCAGTACGTCAGAGTGGTGCCTACTGACGTCAACGGGAACGTGGAACTCAAGTGAGTTTTGCTTGTTAGTCTTCTTCTTTGTTTTTGCTGTTATTGTTCTCCGTGTCTTTTTGCCCTGATGTAACCGTACGTGGGTAAATAACTTGATGTTTTACACCCAGTCAGCCGTGACTATGTGTAAAACATCAAGTTACTTACCCATTTATTCCTTGTCATTGTGTCGTCGTCTTCGTCGTTGTTGTTGCTGCCTTTGCCTTTGTTGTCGTTGAAGATGCCGTTTTCGTAGTCGTTCTAGTTTCCGTTTTTGTCTACAGGTGTAAATGGTGGGACAACGCGCGGGATATAAAATGTATTAGTGTGTCGGCAAGGTACAGTTCAGACGGTTTTAGTCAGATTCCATGATCTGTCAACTGCTGTTGTTTCTTCTTTCAGATTCAATGTTTTAGGCTGCAACCCCTCTAAACCGAACATAGAGGTCACCACAGTCAGCCCTCCACCTAGAATTGAACCCACCCTCTTCCCACCGTGGTACACTGGTGAGACACCCACGGCACACCCACCTGGCTACACTGGTGAGACACCCACTCCCTACCCGCCAGACTACACGGGACCGACCCCGTATGTTATCCCACCAGGCTACACTGGTGAGACACCCACAGCCTACCCACCCGACTACACGGGACCTACCCCGTATGTCCTTCCACCTGGCTACACTGGTGAGACACCCACTCCCTACCCGCCAGACTACACCGGACCTACCCCGTATGTTATCCCACCAGGCTACACTGGTGAGACACCCACTGCCTACCCACCCGACTACACGGGACCTACCCCGTATGTCCTTCCACCTGGCTACACTGGTGAGACACCCACTCCCTACCCGCCCGACTACACCGGACCGACCCCGTATGTCCTTCCACCTGGCTACACTGGTGAGACACCCACTCCCTACCCACCATGGTACACTGCTGAAACGCCCACAGCAGAGCCACCAAGCTACACTGGACCCACACCACCATCCGGTGAGTTGATAGTTCACTTTGCGAAGAAAGACTATGGTAAAGTTGTGCGTGTGCTTGCATGTAGTGTCTTGTGTTGTTTGCCCTATGTGGTGACTACAGAGGCTCGCTGGCATAAGACTCGATCTTATGCGTTGTTGCCAGTTGCAGTGTGACAGTTTTTGCCTACACACATCGTATAGAATTATGACCGACTAACTCGGTCTTTCTCTGGATCTGTCAGCCTGCCTACCTGCCTGCCTGCCTGCCCCCCCCCCCCCCCCCCCCCCTCTCTCTCTCTCTCTCTCTCTCTCTCTCTCTCTCTCTCTCTCGCTCTCTCTCGTGCGTGCTCTCTTTGTCTCTGTCTCTCTCGTGCGCGCTCGCGCGTTTGTGTGTGTGTGTGTGTGTGTGTGTGTGTGTGTGTGTGTTTGTATTTGTTTCTGTGTGTGTGTATGTGTGTGTTCTGCGTAGATCTTCACGTTCCCGCTGTTCTGTGTGCACGCGTCTGCGGAGATCTTCACGTTCCCGCTGTTTTCTGTGCATGAATCTGCGTAGATCTTCACATTCCCGCTGTACTGTGTGCATGATTCTGCGTAGATCTTCACGTTCCCGCTGTTCTGTGTGCACGAGTCTGCGGAGATCTTCATGTTCCCTCTGTTTTGTGTGCACGAATCTGCTTAGATCTTCACGTTCCCGCTGTTTTCTGTGCATGAATCTGCGTAGATCTTCACGTTCCCGCTGTTCTTTGTGCATGAGTCTGCGTAGATCTTCACGTTCCGCTGTTTTCTGTGCATACAGTGTGTCTCGTCCCCATGGGCCTGCAGAGTCGCTACATCATCACCCCAGGCCAGCTCACCGCCTCCTCCTCTCTGGACCCGCAACACCACGAGGACAACGGGCGCATCTACAACCAGGTCACCAACAAGACGGGAGGTGCTTGGATCCCAGGGTGAGTGGGTTCGTCCCATTGCATCACCTAGCTTTGCTAAGGGTGGATATGAGTGTACATGTTTTCCCAGGGTGAGTCGGTCCATCCCATTGCATCACTTATCTTTGCTAAGGGTAGATATGAGTGTACATGTTTTCCCAGGGTGAGTCGGTCCATCCCATTGCATCACTTAGCTTTGCTAACATGAGTGTACATGCTGTCCCGTACAGATCCCATTGGGTGGGTCTGTGTGGCCACCTTTGCCTTTAACATCTGTGTAGGCGGCTCTGAGTGTATTACTTACCTTTGCCGTGAGAATGTGAACGGGTGCGTCCGACTGCAACACCTTTGTGAATTATAAGCAGATTGGGTGGATGCCAGTGTACCTCTTTTGCCGTTAAGAGCCGAGTTGGTGGGTCACACTGTATCTCTTTTCCCGCTCCGAGGTGAATGAGTATGTTTTGGTGCAATTGTGTGTGTGTGTGTGTGTGTGTGTGTGTGTGTGTGTGTGTTGTGTGTGTGTGTGTGTGTGTGCGTGCGTGCGTGCGTGCGTGTGGTGCGTGTGCGTGGTGCGTGCGTGCTGTGGTGTGTGGTGTGTGTGTGTGCGTGCGTGGGTGCGTGTGGGTGCGTGTGTGTGTGTGCGTGTGTGCGTGCGTGCGTGCGTGTGTGTGTGTGTGTGTGTGTGTGTGTGTGTGTGTGTGTGTGTGTGTGTGTGTGTGTGTGTGTGTGTGTGTGTGTGTGTGTGTGTGATGTCCTGCCTGTCTGCCGCATTGATTCAAACAGAATTCCCCCTCAAAGAATTATGGCTTAATGAAGATGGCTCCATGTTACATGTGCTATCCTTTTCCTTCCAGACCGGAGCCTCAGCCGTGGCTTCAGGTGGACTTGAAGACTCCCAAGCTGATCTCGGGCGTGGTGACCCAGGGTAGTCCCGACATGCCTCGCTGGGTGGCTGCCTACACCCTGGCCTACAGTCTGGACGGTGTCAACTTCACTCCCTACACGTCAGTAACCCTGATCCTTGTGCCCATCGCTCTTTCTCTGTCTGTCTGCCATTTGCCCGTCTGTCTGCCTACATGTCTGTCTGTAGGTCTGCCTGTCTTTCTGTCTGTTTGCCTGGACGGCGTCAACTTTACTTCCTACACGCCAGTAGTGTATCTGGTCTGTGTGCTCGGCTCCTCATGACCACACGCTCGTTTGTCGCTGTGTCTGTGACTGTCATCTGCCTGCCTGTTTTCATGTTTACCTCCTTGCCTGTCTGTCTGCCTGCTTGTCTGCCTTTCTCAACTTCACACCCTACACGCCGGTACTCCTGATCCTGGTGCCCATCGTTGTTTGTTTGTCTGTCTGACTACTTACCTGCCTGCCTGTTTGTCTGTCTGCATATCTGTCTGCCTGCCTGTCTGTCATTCTGGAAGGTATCAGATTCATCCCAATCTCGTCTGTAGTCTTGTTCCTTCTACTTGTTACTTTCCATCTCTGTACGTCCCTCTCTGATTTCGGACAGCGTACACCTGAACTGTAAGTCCCGTGGGTATATAGCCTATGTTCATGTTCAGTTTCAGTTACAGATGTTGAAAACATGATTGTGCGTATGAGTGTAACTAAGATCAGTGAGGGGCGATAGTCAACTAGTATTTGTTTCGAGAAATATCTTCATTTTTGTGTGTATAGAATCAAGATCCAAGGCTTTAGTGAATCTGGAACCTGGAATCCTGAACATTATTCATTCATTGATTTTAATCCAAATGGTAATGAGCCCGTTCCGATTCAGGGCGGTTCCTGGCGACTCCACACCGGAAGTGTTCACCGGAAACCAGGACCAGAACACGCCGGTCCGCAACCTCTTCAACCGTGACGTCATCACGCAGTACGTGCGCCTGTACCCGGTGACCCCGTCACCCCAGGGTTACGCTCTGCGCCTCGACCTCCTGGGCTGCAAGCCGGACACCCCCATCTACGTCCCACCCAACTGGCAAGGCTTCACCCCCACCCCCTTCCCACCCGACTACACCGGGGAGACGCCCACGGCCTACCCACCCGGCTACACGGGACCGTCCCCCACCGCCGTTCCACCTTCGTACACCGGGGACACGCCGGACCACCGTGAGTGTGCAGCTGCTGATTCCCTCCTCCTTCCTTTCCCTTATTTTACCCTTTGTGTTCTTCCGTGTAGTGTCCAGCTTCAACATTTGGAAGACCCTGGACGCTTTTAGCGCATGCCGCGTTATTTGGGTGTTTGAATATATCAGCGAGCTCTGACATGGACTACGGGATCTTTAGCGTGCGTATGTGATCTTTTTGCATGCATATGCACACGGCGGACCTCAGTTTATAGTCTTATCCGAAGGACTTTTGTACAGTCTGCACAGAATTCGACTCTGGAGAAATCTCGGGGTGGGTGCAAAGCCTAGCATGTGACGGTCAGCCACCCATGTGGTGACCATGCTCGATCATGCCTAACTCGGCTTTCTAGGGCGAATGATCCCGCTCTGCGCCACCGACTCAATATTGCTTTACGTCCACGGAAACCAGGAGGCTCATTAGGACGGACAGCCCAGGACGGCCACCTCGACTCTCACACAGCTCCTGAACTATGACCACCGACTCTCTCCTCAGGTCAAATATACCTTTCGTCAGCCCGCTTTGTTGTAGCCTAGGTTTTGCTCTACACACCCAGCCCCATTTGGGGGGAAGAGGGAGTGGGAGGCGCGTGAGATGGTGGTAGTGGCGATAGGCGATACCGTAGCTAAATGTCACTGCATCCCCACCCACCCTCCTCCAATGATTGTGTGGAGGAGATGCTTCATTTATTGCGTTGGTAAAGCTTAGTTAGGCTACATAAGTGGGGGAGGGGCGAGGGAGAAAACGACGACGAGCAAAATAAGACGCTGACGCTGATATAAGCGAAGAAGCAGGTGGAGGAGGTGAAGAAGGAAGGAGATGAGAAAGTGTTTTGTTATACTTGCAATCCGTGTAGAGATGCTTGTTTCATATTTGATAATTCTGACACCAAGATCAGATCGGTTCCACGGCCTCCTCGGTCCTTACGGGTCAGAGTGTGCGGACGAGCCACTCACTCTTTCCCCCTCCCCGCCTTCCCCCGTCCCTAATAATTAGCCATCTAGCTTCTGTGGACGTAGAGGAACATGTTTTGCTTGGTTACTATGTCAGCAGACCAAGACAGTGTTGATGTTTCTGTGTTCAGTGTGCAATGTGCCCATGGGACTGAGTAACCCAGACATCGTGTCCAACAACCAGCTGCGGGCGTCAAGCGAGCTGGACGCGTTCCACAGGGCTGACCGCTCACGTGTCTTCACACAGAAGGACGGACCGTACTCAGGAGGCTGGCAGCCACGGTACCAACACTTTGACCAAAACACGCTTGCACGCGCTTTCATCAACACACATTATGCGCACATTTATTATACCATTATGTACGCTATGCACTCAGACATTCTTTCAAATAGGCATGGACTGAGGCAGTTAGAAGTAAGCATACACATTTTGAGACTTCTCAATTCTTTCTCGCTCCATATGTCTGCTTGTCTTTTTCTCTCAGTGTGTATATTGCGTAGTTAAAGGACGTTAAAATCCAATTACGAACTGTGTGTCTATCTGTGCCCACCTGTCTGCCTGTATTTGCCCCGCTGTATTTACATCTGGCAATCTGTCTGTCTCTGTATTTCTCTTTCTCTGTCTGTCTGTCTCTCTGTCTGTCTGTCAGTCTCTGTCTCTCACTGTGTCTGTTATCATCATCATCGTCATCATCAACAACAACAATGAAAAAACAACAACAACAACAAATTAAAACAAAAGGCAGTATATTGAACAAATATATCAACAAACAGAGACGATCAAAGCTAGGATTTTGTTGATGTTCACCATCACAGTAAAAGTGCAGAGCTACACAGACGTACCAGTAAAACAAAAATGACACCCGTTTCTGTCACTTCAGTGTGTCCGACAACAAGCAATGGATCGAGGTGGACTTCCTAACCAGCTACGCTATCGGAGGCGTGTCCACCCAAGGTAGCGCCGACTCGGACAACTGGGTCACGAGATACGAAGTCTACTACAGCAACGACGGGCAGCAGTTCTACCCGGTGCCGGAAACACCCGGCGGCAACACTGCGCAGGTGTTCAGAGGCAACTTTGACCGCAACACCCCCATCATGCACCTCTTCCCACTCGTCCACGCGCGCTACATCCGGGTACGCCCCACGGAGTTCCACGGAGCTATCGCGCTGAGGTGGGCCTTGCTTTGTTGCTACGCTTCGTTTATTTATTTATTTTTGATTGTTGTTGTTGTTCTTTGTCTCCTTTTGTTGAACGTGTGACCTGGTTTTGGTTTTGTCTCCTTTTGTTGAACCTGGTTTTGTTTCGATGTTTTGTTGTTGTTGCTGTTTTTTCTACTTTCTTTGTTTACTTGTTCTGTCCCTTTTCGTGTGGTTAGTAGGCTAGTTTGAGCTCATCAGTGATAAACAGCCTGGCCTGTTATGTAATTTATCTGTTATCTTTGTCAACATGTTTGCCAACAGACGGATTTATTACCAGTTTGCTAAATAGGTTTTTCCTCGTGTTCTCTTCGCCCTGAGATTGTCTACGAGGTTGACAAGACTTTCAATTCCAATTATTAACTAATTAAGGAGGTTAACAGGGCATTGAAAAACAATTTCTTACTTTAATTTTGTTATTGTTGCCTCTTCTGAAAATAATCTAAGAAACATGAAAAATCTATCACTGGTATCATGTCTTAATCACAGCCACTCCAAACACACACGCACGCGCACGCACGCACACACACACACACACACACACACACACACACACACACACACACACCACCACCACCACCACCACCATCAACAACACAACAACAACAACAACAACAACAACAACAACAACAACAACAACAACAACAACAACAACAACAACAACAACAACAATTTAAATATGTGGCTTTTGCGTTAGGTTCAACGTGTTCGGGTGTCAGTCCCCGTCCGCCACCCCGCCTCCTCTTCTGGTGAGCACCGCCACCCCACCTGCCACCCCGTCGGCCACCCCGACCCCCCAGCCCCAGCTGACACCCCCAGCCGGCTGCGTGTACTGGTCCCCCTGGGTGAACAGCAACAAGCCCTCGGGAGGCAGCGAGTACGAGAGTGTCTACGCCATGGCGGGCCTGGTGGGCGTGTGCGACGCCGCGCTCGTCATCAAGATAGAGTGCCGCGTGGCCGCCACGCGCGTGCCCTGGGACGTGGCCGGTCAGGCGGGCGTGACCTGCGACCTGGACCAGAAGATGCTGATGTGCCTGGACACGCCCGAGTACACCTGCTTCGACTACGAGATCCGAGTCCTGTGCGACGAGTGCGGCGGCAGCACCGTGACACCGCCCCTCACCACTCTGTCCACGCCGCCGTCGGGCACGTGCGTCAATGGGTGGAGCGACTGGTACGACCGCGACCAGGACGTCAGCGACGGCGACTTCGAGGTGCTGAGCCAGGCAGAGCGGCAGGCGCTGTGCCCTGGAGGCGAGGTCGTGGAGGCCGAGTGCAACTCTGTGGCCGACAACCAGCCCTACTACCTCAAGTTCATGCTCATCACCACCTGTGACGTGCAGACGGGCTTCACATGCGATCCCTCCATGAACACCGAGAGCTGCGAGGACTTCAAGATCAGATACCGCTGCCAGTGCGGAGGTGAGCGAGAAATAGCTGGTGTCAGGCCAGCCTCTCAGCCTGCCTCACGACGTTCTTTTTTTCTTTCTCTTCTTTCATCCAAAGGATGGAGTCCTGTGTTATTGTCTTTTGAAGTATCGGTGTTGTTTTCACGCTGCCTGTTAAAAACCTGGATCGTTGTGTTATAGTTGGCAGCTTTGGTACGGGACGTGGCATATTTTTTCATCTTGATAATTTTAAAAATCAATGTAATATCGCTTAAGTGACTGCATAATAAGGAAGAAGAAGAAGTTCCGGACACGGCGGTATATTGCATATGGGATCAGACAGAGCCAGTGTATACCAGGCTTAGGATCCCGCTGTTTTGTCCCCTATCTAGTACCAGCGAATTTTTCCATTACGGCCATCGTTTCCATTGCCTCGTTCTCCTGGTCGCTGATGAGTGGGGTCCGGGAGAGTTTCCTGTCGAGCTTTACATAGAGCTATGTTGGTATGTTCCTGTTGGGAAACTTCTTCTTCGTCGATCGGCAGTTTAAAATATTCTTGTTTTGTTAACATGGAAAAGCAGGTGGCGTCTGCTTTACTTCCGATGAAAGGGACGACCAGCTCCTTGGACTAATGGTTGGTAGTATTTAGGGTAGTTTGCATCGTGCAGGCCAACGCTGCTATTTAGGTACTCTTGGTTGCGTCCCACCTGTGTGTGTCATTACCACAGGGTTTCAGGCGAGATCAAGAGGAGGGAGGTAGAGCTGGACCCTCAAGTTAGCCCAGAAGAGATCATGAGCAGGGAGGTGGAGCTGGGCTGTGAAAGTTGGACATCTTTCGCTTCGGGTTGTTCCTCAACAGCAATGCAACGGACATTGTCTTTGTGACTGCCCAAGCACGGCAGTTGAAACAGCAATTGCGCAGTGCACTAGTCGCTGCCCACACTTCCATTGTTTTGGCGGCGGTCCACCGTCTCTCCGGTCTTTTTCGGGCGATATCCGCGGTCGAGCCTTCACTCTTTCGTCCTCTCTCCCACCCCCCACCCCCTCCCCCTGTCCCCTTCCCTAATAAGCAACCTCGCTTCTGTGGACGTAAAGCAATATGGTCGGGATCAAGGTCATGCCCACCTGCTACGCATCTGCTACCTCACCTCGTCCTGCTTGGAACACCTCCAGTTTGTCCAGGGCTGCATGTTTATTGGCACGCCAGCGTATTCGCAGCTAATTATCTGAAGGCCGTATTTCACCATCCACTTCCTGTGGACGTGCCTGGATGGGGCTGGTCTCCGCGATGATGAACTGAAAGTTGGTCTAGTCTATTCTGGACAAAACGCTTCTCATGTTTGTTGCCCCTGTACTGTTCAGCCCAAAACAGAGTTTTTACGATTTTTTGCAGGCCATCGGAAGTCAGACACTTTAGGGGGTGACGATACATTAGGACACAATAGCTAAGTATAATACAATAGTTTCCAACACATCTTACTCGTATGTTTTTGCAGAAAACGTCGTAACAGGACAGACACCAACTCTTTTCCCGCCGTGGTACACTGGCGAAACACCCACTCCATATCCACCTGGCTACACCGGTCCAACACCCACTGCGCACCCACCTGGACACAGTGGTGACACACCCACTGCCTACCCTCCATGGTACACTGGAAAAACACCCACTCCATATCCACCTGGCTACACCGGTCCGACACCCACTGCCTACCCGCCTGACTATACCGGACCTACCCCATATGTGTACCCACCTGGCTACACTGGTGAGACACCAACTGCTTACCCACCATGGTACACTGGTGAGACACCCACTGCTCAACCACCTGGCCATTCTGGTGATACACCCACTGCGTACCCGCAATGGTACACTGGTGAGACACCCACTCCCTACCCGCCTGACTATACCGGACCTACCCCATATGTGTACCCACCTGGCTACACAGGTGAGACACCAACTGCTTATCCGCCATGGTACACTGGTGAAACACCAACTGCGCACCCTCCTGGCCATTCTGGTGATACACCCACTGCGTACCCGCCATGGTACACTGGTGAAACGCCCACTCCCTATCCACCTGACTATACCGGACCTACCCCATATGTGTACCCACCTGGCTACACTGGTGAGACACCCACTGCCTACCCGCCATGGTACACTGGTGAGACACCCACTGCTCAACCACCTGGTCACTCTGGTGATACACCAACTGCCTATCCCGCCATGGTACACTGGTGAGACACCCACTCCATACCCACCTGGCTACACTGGTGAAACACCCACTGCGCACCCACCTGGACACTCTGGTGACACACCCACTGCCTACCCGCCATGGTACACTGGTGAGACACCCACTGCGCACCCACCTGGACACTCTGGTGACACACCAACTGCCTACCCGCCATGGTACACTGGTGAGACACCCACACCGTACCCACCTGGCTACACTGGTGAAACACCCACTGCTGCCTATCCGCCATGGTACACTGGTGAGACCCCTACTCCGTACCCGCCTGACTATACCGGACCTACCCCGTATGTGTACCCACCTGGCTACACAGGTGACACACCTACCGCCTACCCTCCATGGTATACTGGTGAGACTCCCACCCCCTACCCACCTGGCTATACTGGTGTAACACCCACAGCAGCTCCCTACACCTGCGTTAACGGATGGAGCCGCTGGTTGAACCAGGATACCCCTGACAGCGGAGACGGTGACATAGAGACTCTGACGGAACAACAGAAACAACAGCTCTGTCCTGGAGGTCAGCTGGTAGAGATTGAGTGTCAGACCACGGACGGCATTGAGTACTACAGTTCTGGAGAGATCGCCACCTGTGACCTCAACACGGGTGTGGTGTGCAACAACGTCGACAACTTTCCCATTCCTTGCTCTGACTACCAGGTTAAGTACAGGTGCAAATGTGCGGAGGAGCCAACTGCCTTCCCTCCATGGTACACTGGTGAGACACCCACTCCCTACCCACCTGGCTACACCGGTGAGACACCCACTGCGCACCCACCTGGCCACTCTGGTGACACACCCACTGCTTACCCGCCGTGGTACACTGGTGAAACAGCCACTCCATACCCGCCTGACTATACTGGACCTACCCCGTATGTGTACCCACCTGGCTACACAGGTGAGAATCCCACCGCCTACCCGCCATGGTACACTGGTGAAACCCCCACCCCATACCCACCTGGATACACTGGTGAGACACCCACTGCACATCCACCTGGCGTGTCTGGTAACACACCCACCGCTTACCCGCCATGGTACACTGGTGAGACTCCCACCCCCTACCCACCTGGCTATACCGGTGTAACACCCACAGCAGCTCCCTACACCTGCGTTAACGGATGGAGCCGCTGGTTGAACCAGGATACACCTGACAGCGGAGACGGTGACATAGAAACTCTGACGGAACAACAGAAACAACAGCTCTGTCCTGGAGGTCAGCTGGTAGAGATTGAGTGTCAGACCACGGACGGCATTGAGTACTACAGTTCCGGAGAGATCGCCACCTGTGACCTCAACACGGGTGTGGTGTGCAACAACGCCGACAACTTTCCCATTCCTTGCTCTGACTACCAGGTTAAGTACAGGTGCAAATGTGCGGAGGAGCCAACTGCCTTCCCTCCATGGTACACTGGTGAGACACCCACTCCCTACCCACCTGGCTACACTGGTGTGACACCCACTGCCTATCCGCCGTGGTACACCGGTGAGACACCCACTGCGCACCCACCTGGCCACTCTGGTGACACACCCACTGCTTACCCGCCGTGGTACACTGGTGAAACAGCCACTCCATACCCGCCTGACTATACTGGACCTACCCCATTTGTATATCCACCTGGCTATACAGGTGAGACGCCCACCGCCTACCCTCCGTGGTACACTGGTGAAACCCCCACCCCATACCCACCTGGATACACTGGAAAGACACCCACCGCAAATCCACCTGGCGTGTCTGGTAACACACCCACTGCTTATCCGCCATGGTACACTGGTGAAACACCCACTCCATACCCGCCTGGCTACACTGGTGAGACACCCACTGCGCACCCACCTGGCCACTCTGGTGACACACCCACTGCTTACCCGCCATGGTACACTGGTGAGACTCCTACCCCCTACCCACCTGGCTATACTGGTGTAACACCCACAGCAGCTCCCTACACCTGCGTTAACGGATGGAGCCGCTGGTTGAACCAGGATACACCTGACAGCGGAGACGGAGACATAGAGACTCTGACGGAACAACAGAAACAACAGCTCTGTCCTGGAGGTCAGCTGGTAGAGATTGAGTGTCAGACCACGGACGGCATTGAGTACTACAGTTCCGGAGAGATCGCCACTTGTGACCTCAACACAGGTATGGTGTGCAACAACGCCGACAACTTTCCCATTCCTTGCTCTGACTACCAGGTTAAGTACAGGTGCAAATGTGCGGAGGAGCCAACTGCCTTCCCTCCATGGTACACTGGTGAGACACCCACTCCCTACCCACCTGGCTACACTGGTGAGACACCGACTGCGTACCCACCTGGCCATTCTGGAGACACACCCACTGCATACCCGCCTGACTATACCGGACCTACCCCGTATGTGTACCCACCTGGCTACACAGGTGCGACTCCCACCGCCTACCCGCCATGGTACACTGGTGAAACCCCCACCCCATACCCACCTGGATACACTGGTGAGACACCCACTGCGCACCCACCTGGCCACTCTGGTGACATACCCACTGCTTACCCGCCATGGTACACTGGTGAGACTCCCACTCCCTACCCACCTGGCTATACCGGTGTAACACCCACAGCAGCTCCCTACACCTGCGTTAACGGATGGAGCCGCTGGTTGAACCAGGATACACCTGACAGTGGAGACGGTGACATAGAAACTCTGACGGAACAACAGAAACAACAGCTCTGTCCTGGAGGTCAGCTGGTAGAGATTGAGTGTCAGACCACGGACGGCATTGAGTACTACAGTTCCGGAGAGATCGCCACCTGTGACCTCAACACGGGTATGGTGTGCAACAACGCCGACAACTTTCCCATTCCTTGCTCTGACTACCAGGTTAAGTACAGGTGCAAATGTGCGGAGGAGCCAACCGCCTTCCCTCCATGGTACACTGGTGAGACACCCACTCCCTACCCACCTGGCTACACTGGTGAGACACCGACTGCGTACCCACCTGGCCATTCTGGAGACACACCCACTGCATATCCGCCTGACTATACCGGACCTACCCCGTATGTGTACCCACCTGGCTACACAGGTGAGACTCCCACCGCCTACCCTCCATGGTACACTGGTGAGACACCCACTCCCTACCCACCTGGCTATACTGGTGTAACACCCACAGCAGCTCCCTACACCTGCGTTAACGGATGGAGCCGCTGGTTGAACCAGGATACACCTGACAGCGGAGACGGAGACATAGAGACTCTGACGGAACAACAGAAACAACAGCTCTGTCCTGGAGGTCAGCTGGTAGAGATTGAGTGTCAGACCACGGACGGCATTGAGTACTACAGTTCCGGAGAGATCGCCACTTGTGACCTCAACACAGGTATGGTGTGCAACAACGCCGACAACTTTCCCATTCCTTGCTCTGACTACCAGGTTAAGTACAGGTGCAAATGTGCGGAGGAGCCAACTGCCTTCCCTCCATGGTACACTGGTGAGACACCCACTCCCTACCCACCTGGCTACACTGGTGAGACACCGACTGCGTACCCACCTGGCCATTCTGGAGACACCCCCACTGCATACCCGCCTGACTATACCGGACCTACCCCGTATGTGTACCCACCTGGCTACACAGGTGCGACTCCCACAGCCTACCCGCCATGGTACACTGGTGAAACCCCCACCCCATACCCACCTGGATACACTGGTGAGACACCCACTGCGCACCCACCTGGACACTCTGGTGACATACCCACTGCTTACCCGCCATGGTACACTGGTGAGACTCCCACCCCCTACCCACCTGGCTATACGGTGTAACACCCACAGCAGCTCCCTACACCTGCGTTAACGGATGGAGCCGCTGGTTGAACCAGGATACACCTGACAGCGGAGACGGTGACATAGAGACTCTGACGGAACAACAGAAACAACAGCTCTGTCCTGGAGGTCAGCTGGTAGAGATTGAGTGTCAGACCACGGACGGCATTGAGTACTACAGTTCCGGAGAGATCGCCACCTGTGACCTCAACACGGGTATGGTGTGCAACAACGCCGACAACTTTCCCATTCCTTGCTCTGACTACCAGGTTAAGTACAGGTGCAAATGTGCGGAGGAGCCAACTGCCTTCCCTCCATGGTACACTGGTGAGACACCCACTCCCTACCCACCTGGCTACACTGGTGAGACACCGACTGCGTACCCACCTGGCCATTCTGGAGACACACCCACTGCATACCCGCCTGACTATACCGGACCTACCCCGTATGTGTACCCACCTGGCTACACAGGTGAGACTCCCACCGCCTACCCTCCATGGTACACTGGTGAGACACCCACTCCCTACCCACCTGGATACACTGGTGAGACACCCACTGCACATCCACCTGGCGTGTCTGGTAACACACCCACTGCTTACCCGCCATGGTACACTGGTGAGACTCCCACCCCCTACCCACCTGGCTATACCGGTGTAACACCCACAGCAGCTCCCTACACCTGCGTTAACGGATGGAGCCGCTGGTTGAACCAGGATACACCTGACAGCGGAGACGGTGACATAGAGACTCTGACGGAACAACAGAAACAACAGCTCTGTCCTGGAGGTCAGCTGGTAGAGATCGAGTGTCAGACCACGGACGGCATTGAGTACTACAGTTCCGGAGAGATCGCCACTTGTGACCTCAACACAGGTATGGTGTGCAACAACGCCGACAACTTTCCCATTCCCTGCTCTGACTACCAGGTTAAGTACAGGTGCAAATGTGCGGAGGAGCCAACTGCCTTCCCTCCATGGTACACTGGTGAGACACCCACTCCCTACCCACCTGGCTACACTGGTGTGACACCCACTGCGTACCCACCTGGCCACTCTGGTGACACACCCACTGCTTACCCGCCTGACTATACCGGACCTACCCCGTATGTGTACCCACCTGGCTACACAGGTGAGACTCCCACCGCCTACCCGCCATGGTACACTGGTGAAACCCCCACCCCATACCCACCTGGATACACTGGTGAGACACCCACTGCGCACCCACCTGGCCACTCTGGTGACATACCCACTGCTTACCCGCCATGGTACACTGGTGAGACTCCCACCCCCTACCCACCTGGCTATACGGTGTAACACCCACAGCAGCTCCCTACACCTGCGTTAACGGATGGAGCCGCTGGTTGAACCAGGATACACCTGACAGCGGAGACGGAGACATAGAGACTCTGACGGAACAACAGAAACAACAGCTCTGTCCTGGTGGTCAGCTGGTAGAGATCGAGTGTCAGACCACGGACGGCATTGAGTACTACAGTTCCGGAGAGATCGCCACCTGTGACCTCAACACGGGTATGGTGTGCAACAACGCCGACAACTTTCCCATTCCTTGCTCTGACTACCAGGTTAAGTACAGGTGCAAATGTGCGGAGGAGCCAACTGCCTTCCCTCCATGGTACACTGGTGCGACACCCACTGCGCACCCACCTGGCCACTCTGGTGACACACCCACTGCCTTCCCTCCGTGGTACACTGGTGAAACACCCACAGCATTCCCGCCTGGCTACACTGGTGAAACACCCACAGCATTCCCGCCTGGCTACACTGGCGTTACACCCACTGCCCACCCTCCATGGTACACTGGTGAAACACCTAAGACTCCCACCTGCGTGTCTGGCTGGTCTGCCTGGATCAACCGCGACCACCCTGACGTTGGGGACGGCGACGTGGAGAAGATGACGGACTCCGAGCTGGCCATCTTCTGTCCAAACGGCGGGCAGCTGGTCAAGGTAGAGTGCCAGACCACCGACGGCATCCCGCATTACAGCAGCGGCGAGGTGGTCACCTGCGACCTCCGCCAGGGCTTCGTTTGCAGCAACGTGGACAACCTCCCTATTCCCTGCTCCGACTACCAGATCCGCTACCAGTGCGACTGCAGTCAGGCCATCACCACTGTGTCCACGACCAGGACCTCCACCCTTGCTCCCACCACCCATGGAGGAACCCCATCCGCTCCCTGCGAGTCTGGCTGGAGTCTGTGGCTCAACACGGACTCTCCGGACACTGGCGACGGAGATGCTGAGACTCTGACGGAACAACAGAAACAACAGCTCTGTCCTGGAGGTCAGCTGGTGGAGATTGAGTGTCAGACCACGGACGGCATTGAGTACTACAGTTCCGGAGAGGTCGCCACGTGTGACCTCAACACGGGTATGGTGTGCAACAACGCCGACAACTTTCCCATCCCTTGCTCCGACTACCAGGTGAGGTACAGGTGCGTGTGTGGCAGCGCCCCGGCCGTCACGCCCACCAGTCGGCCAGCAACCACGCCCTACACCCCCACCCCACACTCGAACTCGGGCACATTCATCACCCCGTGCTCCAAGAGCTTCTGGACACCGTGGATCAACAAGGACATTCCCAGCACTGGGGACGGCGACCACGAGATGCTGACTGACGGCGAGAAGGCGGCGCTGTGCTTTGGCGGCAAGATGTCGGACATCCAGTGCTACACCGCTGACGGCATCCCGTCCTACAGCAGTGGCGAGATAGTCACCTGCGACCTGAACGGAGGTTTGGTGTGCAACAACAACGACAACGCGCCCATCCCCTGCTCCGACTACCAGGTCCGCTACTTCTGTCAGTGTGCTGGTAAGTGCAGGTGCTCGTCGCCTCGCTCTCTCTGCTGTTCGTCTGTCTTTGCACGTGCCATTTGCTGAACGGTCGCTTCCACTGGGTATACTTCAGTCAAGATTTGAACATGTCCGTCGTGCTGAGATCTAAATATTCTGATACGAAATACCTCATGATGGTCATGGCGATGATGACAATGGTGATGGTATATCATTATTCATTTCTTTAGCGCATGTTTCCCTACTTCGAATGCTCAGGGCGCTAACGAATATATTGCTCGCAGAGATCAACACAGGCAGAAAAACTGAAAAAATGGCAGGAGATACATAAGCTGTACAGTAATTCCAACACACGCGCAGCGTTGTGTTACAAACTCTTAAACATCTCATACTTAATACCCCTTGCCCCCTTAATTTTCAGACGTTCCCACTGTCGCGCCGACCTTCCAGACGCACGAGCCAGGTCAGATGATTCCGGTCCAGTGCACGTGGTCCCCTTGGCTGAACGCAGACTCACCGGACTCCTCTCCGGCCGACCTTGGTGACCTGGAGACCATCGATGTCCTGAAACAGAAGTATGGTCTCTGCCCAACCATCACTGATGTCGAGGTGAGTGGGTTTCACCAAGATATGCAAAGAGCTGTTTAAGGCTAGGAGCGAAGTTTCAGTTTTCGGGGGGTTCGATTCAATATTGAGAATTTGTTCTCTGCCCCATTCTCCAGTGTTTTGGTATGAGAGAGATTTAACGTACGCTTGTAGGTCTACACGAACATCATCCATCATGCAATGATGTAAACTTCTCTGTGGAACCCCGCTTGTATGATGTGCGTGTGTGTGTTTCTTTACGGTGCAGTGTCGTGTATCCGGAAGTAACATGTCTGTGGCGAGTTCCGGTCAGAGCCACGTGGCGTGTGACGCCCAGAACGGCCTCCGCTGCTACAACCGGGAGCAGAGCTCGGGATCGTGCCTGGACTACGAGATCCGAGTGCTGTGCTGGTCGCCTCAGTGTACCGGTGTTCCCCCCACCCTCGCAACGACCGTCGGTCCCAACCTGCCCGACATCAAGACCACACGTGAGCACTTCATCTCTGTGTGAATGGTTTTCTTGCAAGTGATATCCAGGCTTATTCTTATGTTATAAGGATGCAGAGGTGGAATACACGGATGCCAGTGCTGCGGTAGGTTGTCTAAACCTTCTTCTTTTTTTTTTTAGTCTCATGACATATGTATAGACAACCTGGAATCCCGAGTTTTGAATGGTTCAGCTCTGTCTCTGCTCTGTCACGTTATCTGTCTGTCTCTCTGTCATTTGTCTGTCTGTATCTGTTTCTCTGTGTATCTCATTCTCTGTCTTTATCTCTTTCTATCTGCGTTTCTTTTGTTCTTTCCGTCTGCCTCTCCTTGTCTCTATCTGTCTCTGTGTGCGTGTATGTCTCTCTCTTTCTGTGCCTGCCTGTCTGTCTGTCTGTCTGTGTGTATCTCTCTCTCTCTCTCTCTCTCTCTCTCTCTCTCTCTCTCTCTCTCTCTCTCTCTCTCTTCTCTCTCTCTCTCTCTGAACGCCTTACGTCTGTGTCTTCTGCAGAGTCGTGCATAGTAGGCGAGACGTGGGACAACTGTGCTCACATCTGTGACGAACTCTGCGACTTCATGGCACGTTCCTCCGGCGTGTGCGACGGCAACAACCCCAGCGACTGCGTGCCCGGCTGCAAGCCCTTGTCGCAGAGCCCAGCGTGCGGAGCGGGCGAGAAACGCCTGGACCCCTACACGTGTGTGCCTCAGGAGATGTGCCCCTGTCTGAAACCAGACGGCACTCAGGCCATGGTGAGAAAAAGGACACCGAACATCCGCTGTTTTTGCCAGCACGTTCTCATTAGTTACTGAAAAATCCAGTAGAAATAGCAGCCACCCCCCTCCCTTCCTCGCCCCCCGCCAACTTGGTTTTTGAAAGGAAATGTTAGTCTGCGAAAAGAAATGAGATTGAAAATATGTATTGTGAATCTCATTTATATTTGTTTCTTCCGAATCTAATCATTTACACTTGCACGCAGGTGTTTTTGTTTTTATCTGCTTATTCAAACAAACCGAGAACTAACAAAAAAAGATGTTTCCAATCTCCCCTTTCTTGATGCCTGCCTATGATGGTTGATGTGGCTCTCTGCCCACAGCCTTTCGAGACCTGGAAGAACCCCGACGACTCTTGCTCCGACTGCAGCTGTCAGAGCGGTTTGCCCCTGTGCACCAACCACGACCCCACCTGCACCGCCGCCACGCCCTCCGCCACGCCCACTGCCGGCCCGGGGATCAATCCTAACGCGCCGTGCGGCTGGAGCCAATGGATGAACGTGGACACGCCCACCACCGGCAGCGGAGACGTGGAAAGCCTGGCCACGCTTCGCTCCACCTTCCACCTCTGTGACAGCCCTGTCAGGGCGGAATGCCGTGACGTCAACACCCAGCAGCTCGCCCCGCCGTCAGTGACTTGTGACGTCATGAAGGGTCTGACGTGTTTGAATGTGGATCATGGCGGCAGCTGCGCCGATTACGAGATCCGCGTCTACTGCCCGTGCGCAGGTCAGCACACTTACTGACTTTATTATTATTGTTGTTGCTCTTCTTCTTCTTCTTCTTCTTCTTCTTCTTCTTCTTCTTCTTCTTCTTCTTCTTATTATTATTATTATTATTATTATTATTATTATTATTGTTAAAATCACGGTGAGAAAAAGGACAAGACAGGATCACATCATTAATGACCCTTTCCAGCTTTTCTCGTTAAAACCTGCTAGTCCAGGAAGGAGGATCTAACATCCATCTCTGGTTTTGGAGCAGCTTTAATTTTATCCCAGTTTTTCGCAAGCATTTTTGTCCTACAACCCCGTTGTCTCTGTTCTAATAGTTCTATATGTTTTTGGATGCGTCTGTTACGTGGTGTTTCTTTATTTTATTAAATTACATTAGTTTTCCTTCAGTCTTTTTCTCCACAACACCCTCTCTCTCTCTCTCTCTCTCTCTCTCTCCTCCTCTCTCTCTCTCTCTCTCTCTCTCTCTCTCTCTCTCTCTCTCTCTCTCTCTCTCTTCTTCCTTCTCTGAACTAATTTTCCATGCTTCTTCGCAGAATCGACGACGCCAACAGTCCCCCAGAGCGGCTGTGTCAGCGGCTGGTCTGCCTGGATCAACAAGGACACTCCTGACACGGGTGACGGAGACCTGGAGAAGATGACGTCGTCCGAGCTGACGTCATTCTGTCCGGGCGGCACCATCACTCAGGTGGAATGCCAGACGGTGGATGGTATTGAGTACTACAGCAGTGGAGAGATTCTCACCTGCACAACGGACGGAGGTCTGCAGTGCAACAACGCCGACAACTTCCCCATCCCTTGCAGCGACTACCAGATTAAGTACGAGTGTACCTGTCCAGGTAAGTGTCAGCGGATGAAATGGTCTAACAATTGGATTTTGTTGTGTTTAAAACACCGACAACATTCACAATCTTGATTTAGTTTTCTTCGTGTAATGTCGACATGCATTGGTTTTTATTGAGCAGTTACCCGAGAGAAATGAATGGCGTATTCGCCCAGTCCTGATTCTCTCATTCTATCGCTTCTGCTTCAGCTGTGCCACCCTCCACACCAGCCCCCACCACCGTCAACGTTGTGCCAACGACAACCACGGCGGCGACCCAGCCCTGTGTCAGCGGCTGGTCTGCCTGGATCAACAAGGACACTCCTGACACGGGTGACGGAGACCTGGAGAAGATGACGTCGTCCGAGCTGACGTCATTCTGTCCGGGCGGCACCATCACTCAGGTGGAATGCCAGACGGTGGATGGTATTGAGTACTACAGCAGTGGAGAGATTCTCACCTGCACAACGGACGGAGGTCTGCAGTGCAACAACGCCGACAACTTCCCCATCCCTTGCAGCGACTACCAGATTAAGTACGAGTGTACCTGTCCAGGTAAGTGTCAGCGGATGAAATGGTCTAACAATTGGATTTTGTTGTGTTTAAAACACCGACAACATTCACAATCTTGATTTAGTTTTCTTCGTGTAATGTCGACATGCATTGGTTTTTATTGAGCAGTTACCCGAGAGAAATGAATGGCGTATTCGCCCAGTCCTGATTCTCTCAATTCTATCGCTTCTGCTTCAGCTGTGCCACCCTCCACACCAGCCCCCACCACCGTCAACGTTGTGCCAACGACAACCACGGCGGCGACCCAGCCCTGTGTCAGCGGCTGGTCTGCCTGGATCAACAAGGACACTCCTGACACGGGTGACGGAGACCTGGAGAAGATGACGTCGTCCGAGCTGACGTCATTCTGTCCGGGCGGCACCATCACTCAGGTGGAATGCCAGACGGTGGATGGTATTGAGTACTACAGCAGTGGAGAGATTCTCACCTGCACAACGGACGGAGGTCTGCAGTGCAACAACGCCGACAACTTCCCCATCCCTTGCAGCGACTACCAGATTAAGTACGAGTGTACCTGTCCAGGTAAGTGTCAGCGGACAAAACGGTCTAACAATTGGATTTTGTTGTGTTTAAATCCCCGATAACACCCACACCCCACATTTAATTATACGGGCTTTCAAATAGTGACTAATAAGGTACTGCCGGAGCTTTAAACTTGTAATTAATATGAAATATTCATTGAGCAACGACACTTAAATCCTGAGAACTTATCAAACGTTCATTTGTTTTATCGTAAATAGATGATGAGAGTGCTGAAGAGTAATTATGTAACATCATGAAGTGAATGCTGAAGGAATTTTCTTCTGAGAGGCCCTGTGTGGCTATCTTGATAAACCCCGAAACACCTGTAGGGCCTCATAAAAAAACGTTTTCTCGGGATGCCTAGCCACATGAACCAAAAGGCAAACTTTGTGTAATGTCCACATGCATTGCTTTTTATTGAGCAGGTACCCGAGAGAAATGAATGATGTATTCGCCCAGCCCTTACTCTCAATTCCATCACTTCTGTTTCAGCTGTGCCACCCTCCACACCAGCCCCCACCACCGTCAACGTTGTGCCAACGACAACCACGGCGGCGACCCAGCCCTGTGTCAGCGGCTGGTCTGCCTGGATCAACAAGGACACACCTGACACGGGTGACGGAGACCTGGAGAAGATGACGTCGTCCGAGCTGACGTCATTCTGTCCGGGCGGCACCATCACTCAGGTGGAATGCCAGACGGTGGATGGTATTGAGTACTACAGCAGTGGAGAGATTCTCACCTGCACAACGGACGGAGGTCTGCAGTGCAACAACGCCGACAACTTCCCCATCCCTTGCAGCGACTACCAGATTAAGTACGAGTGTACCTGTCCAGGTAAGTGTCAGCACTCACACTCACACTCCTCATTTGGTTACAAAGGGCTTTTGATTAATGATGCTTAATGTAGCCTTCTGTCGGAACTTTAAATTCAAAATTAAAATGAAGTATTCGCTGAGCAGCGACACTTAAATCGTGGGAACTTATTGATAGTTCATTCATATTATCATCAACAGATGGTGAGAGTGTTGAAGAGAAATTATGTGACGTCATGAAGGAAATACTGAAGGAGTTCTCTTCTGAGAAGTCCAGTGTGGCTGTCTCGATAACTTTTGCACATGGCGATAGATGTACGTATTTATGCTTAACGTTGCGTCCAGTTGAGTCGAGTCTAGGCTGAATTAAACTGGATTTTGTTTGTATGTGGTTCAGCCACAGTGGCCACGACGACCCTGGCCCCTACCACCATCCTCGTGGTGCCGACATCACCGGCTCCGCAGTGCAAGAGTGGCTGGTCGGACTGGATCAACAAAGACTCACCTGACGTCGGCGACGGAGATCACGAGCTGATGACGTCCACCGAGCTGACGTCATTCTGTCCGGGCGGCACCATCACTCAGGTGGAATGCCAGACGGTGGATGGTATTGAGTACTACAGCAGTGGAGAGATTCTCACCTGCACAGCGGACGGAGGTCTACAGTGCAACAACGCCGACAACTTCCCCATCCCTTGCAGCGACTACCAGATTAAGTACGAGTGTACATGTCCAGGTGAGTTCTTTAACACAAAGGGGTTGTCACTCGCATTTCTGGAATGAAAAGTTATACGAGTAATACAATGCAGTTCCCTTTCAGAGATTTACGTGTGTGTTTTTTGTTGCTGTTGTTTTTTAATTCCTGAACGAAAGGGAATTACGGGAATTTACATAGCTTGGTAACACTGCTTGAGAACTAAATGCCCGGCAGTGATGCCAGTGGCACGTGGTACCTGTGGCAACAGATTATTACTGTATGGCGCTTATGGTGCAGTTTGTGACTCGATATACGCCAGTTAGTTTTCATTATCTTTATTATTGCATTGACCGCAATGAATCGTGATGAGACTTTATACTGAATGCTTCGATGACACCACCAGCCCCTCCATTCAATTGCGATTGATGTAATAATAATAATGAAAACGTATTTCGCGCATATCCAGTTACAAAGTGCACCACAAGTGCTATACGGTAATAGCCATTGCCGTCCTCGTCACGCGACCAGATCACACGATGAATCAACAACCATACAGTGAAAAATAGCAGATACAGCTCACATAGCTAAAACCTGCATCAATTTTGTAAACAGCACGAATCAAAATAGAACGATTTTCGTCCAACTTTTGAACAGATTATTTTTTAGACATGACTTTAGAAGTTATGAGCGAGTGTGTGAAGTTATTATTAATTGTGCGTGTGTGTGTGTGTGTGTGTGTGTGTGTGTGTGTGTGTGTGTGTGTGTGTGTGTGTGTGTGTGTGTGTGTGTTTTAGCCGTTGCAGCCACGACGACCCTGGCCCCCACCACCATCCGCGTGGTGCCAACCACCACGGTACCCGCCCCGCAGTGCAAGAGTGGCTGGTCGGCCTGGATCAACAAAGACACACCT
This sequence comes from Alviniconcha marisindica, assembly GCA_018857735.1. Lineage (NCBI taxonomy): Eukaryota > Metazoa > Mollusca > Gastropoda > Provannidae > Alviniconcha > Alviniconcha marisindica. The sequence goes on along the minus strand of JABMCL010001506.1, from coordinate 37,368 downwards.
GACGTCGGCGACGGAGATCACGAGCAGATGACGTCGTCTGAACTGGCGTCATTCTGTCCCGGCGGCACCATCACCAAGATTAACTGTGAGACGGTGGACGGTATCGAATACTTCAGCAGCGGAGAGGTTCTCACCTGCACAACGGACGGAGGTCTGCAGTGCAACAACGCCGACAACTTCCCCATCCCCTGCAGTGACTACAAGATACAATATGAATGCACATGCTGTAAGTTGTCGGTTTTAGCTGTCCTAAGGATCTTCTCTACGTCTCACTGATTCTTTTGCCCTTTCACTCTCTCTGTCTCTCTGTCTCTGGCTGTCCATCTTTCTGTCCGTCTCTCTCTCTCCACCACTCTCTCTCCGTCGCTCTTTCCTCTCTCTCTCTCTCTCTCTCTCTCTCTCTCTCTCTCTCTCTCTCTCTCTCTCTCTCTCTCTCTCTCTTTCTTGGTCAAATCTTATGGAGCAAAAACGTACATTTTGAACTTAGTACTTTTATCATTTTGATACGTTCTATTTCCCATTTATGTATATAATATATTAAAAATATTTTGACTGAAAAAAATTACTCCATAGAAGATACTTGCACCACGATATAATTAGACCTTGAGCTTTTGTCACTTGCCAGTAAAGATTGATTGGATTGGATTGGTATTCGATCAGATTAGGTTGATAACTTCATCGTCTTTCTGTTTCAGCACCGGACGTTCAGGGACCAGCCACCACCGCTGTCGCACCTGCAGTCACAGTTACGCCAGTGCCAACCCCGCAGTGTGTGGGCGGGTGGTCCCATTGGATCAACCAGGACTCACCTGACGTCGGTGACGGAGATCACGAGCAGATGACGTCATCTGAGGTGACGTCATTCTGTCCGGGCGGCACCATCACCAAAGTTGATTGTCAGACGGTTGACGGTATCGAGTACTTCAGCAGCGGAGAGGTTCTCACCTGCACAACGGACGGAGGTCTGCAGTGCAACAACGCCGACAACTTCCCCATCCCTTGCAGCGACTACAAGATCAGATACGAGTGCACGTGTCCGCGTAAGTCATTACAGACATTGTCGAGCGCGGCTGTTTCTGTTTTTCTTTGTTTGTTGGTTGGTTGGTTTTGTATTTGTTCAATTTTCCAATTTTTGCCCTTACTAAACATACAGCATAAGCTGTTACTGTTTCATTACGGACCCTCTAACGGAAACGCTTGTTGGGAAAGCGACTTGGGGCTGCAGGGATGAAACCTGCCCTGTTATATTCGACGATTTTTCCCAGCACAGAAGAGCCGGCAGAGACTCACTTTGAGGCACGCTTACGTGTCACAAAAACTGAATGATCCTAGAAAAGAACCTCGTCCTGATATGATCCTGTGCGTTTGACGGGAAGTAAAAAAACATCCAAGAACTAATTTGTTAAGAACCTGAAACGAGGCCTCCCACACTCTCCTGTAGACACCAATAACAACGAAACGAACATAGATAAAAACTTTTTTTTCCATAGTTCAGAAGCTGTGTGAGAGTCGAGGTGGCCGTCCTGGGCTGTCCGTCGTAACGAGCCTTCTGGTTTCCGTAGACATAAAGCTATATTGAACCATGCTTTGGCATTGGTCTCAGCTTGTCCCTAATATGTCAACTGACATCTGAGGACATTAAGCAACACCACCTACCCCATAAAAACTTTCACCCTCCGGTACTTATGTTTGACGTAGTGATAAACTTCCCCATGATACTTTTAACAGCCATCGTCAACAACGACGAGGGGCCGACGGAGAAGCCGGCCGAGCCAGCCAAGTGTGGCTGGACGTCATGGATGAGCGGACACAGCCCGTCCCCTGGCGGCGAGACGGAGACGGTGACGGCCCTGAGGAAGAGCGAGACGTTCTGCGCCACACAGGACATCACGGCCATAGAGTGCCAGCCAGTCGGCGGTCAAGTGCTGGACGACCAGGTCCAGGTCAGTTAACTGGATACTTAACGCCCAGTTGACCTTGAAGTTCATATTGGGGCCATGACAGCTTATCGGATCATACAAGTTAAAAGTTTGTTTCACTGTTCGTAGCGATGGGTATATAATCTCCCTCTTCCCCCACCTCCAGGATGAGCCGGTTTGGCCTAGCGGTAAGGCGTTAGGCTGCTAAGCAGAGGGACCTCGGTTCGAATCCGCTTCGGCTCTCCTTTCTCTTCAAAAGTTGTGGTCTGTGGACACTGTCTTGTGACTTTGTCCCTCACAATTATGAAACATTAAAATGGTTCTCATCGCTGCCCACCTTACTGCAGGAGTCATTCTGGTGGTGAATTCATTCTTCCCCCCACCTCCATACCCCCTTTCCCCCTTCTTCCCGTCCCTAATAAGCCTGATAGTTTCTGTGGACGTTAAGCACCATGTTTACTTACACATCCAGGCTTAAATGTAACCCGCGCCGTGACGTAAAGGGAACCTGGATAGAGGTCTTGTGTTTATATTATATTGTAGACGTAAAGAGGACGCAGATGGAGGTCTAGCCATGTTGTAGGCTACCGTGATGTGTGACGTACAGTGTTGACATGACGTTATGAAAACTAAAAACAGTCTCTGCATGTAGCAAGTTGCCATGACGTGTGACCTGCACAATAACGTACAGAGGAACTGGATAGAGAGTCAGTCCCTGCTTAGTGCAGGTTGCGGTGTCATGTGACCTACACGGTTGACACGATCTGAAAAGCCTATCTTGGCTTGTTGAAGGCTGTCGTGACGTGTGACCTGCACAATAACGGACAGAGGAACTGGATAGAGGTTCAGTCCCTGCTTATTGCAGTGTCATGTGACCTACACGGTTGACACGATCTGAAAAACCGATCTTGGCTTGTCGAAGGCTGGTGTGACGTGTGACCTGCGCTATGACGGCCTGGTGTGTCTTGAGGACCTGGTTGGAGGTCTAGTCTCCGTTTGTTGCCCTGACATGACCCATGCTGTAGCCTTAAACCCCTATCTTGGCATGTTGCAGGCTGCCGTGACCTGTGACCTGCGCTATGACGGCCTGGTGTGTCGTAACGAGGACCTGCCTGCCGGAATGACGTGTCCGGACTTCCAGGTGCGCTTCCTGTGCGAGCCCCGAGGTCAAGACTGCAGCAGGGTGCCCACCGTCGCTCCCCAGCACCGTCCAGTGGTCACCGTTGGACCACCGCCCAGTCTTCCGGGTGAGTCGTCCTCAGCTGACCCTAAGCGCTTGACGAGACGTTAAAATCTAAGAACTAAGTTAGTGAAGACCCATCATATCTCCAGGGTATTAGGCGAGGTTCACGCTGAGGTGCGGAGTATTGACGATTCTTGATTCTTGGTCTTTGGCTCAGTCAACCGCGAAGGTCGTATTCTGGGCGAAACTCAAGCCGTTAAATCAGAAGTAAAAGTATAAATTATTGGCTATGTTCCACGTCAATCTAGGTTTGAAGAAAAATCGGCAAAGTGAAGCTCAGTGAACCGGGTTGTCAGAAACACGGAACGTAAAATTCCGGGTTGTGGGCTTCTGTTTGTATGAGCATAATGCGCTGCAAAAAGGTAATTTTCTCCGTTTTGCTGTTTGGAGTACGGTCTAGCGGGATGGTTGTTGTCGTTTTTTTGTTTGTTTTTGTTTTGTTGTTGTTTGTACCACAGAACGCATCTCAGATCTATCTCAGCTTATGACGAACGCTCGTTGCCATACTTTGCTTGCTATCACAGGGGTATGTCTTCTTTGTTCACATATGCGACATCTACGTTTTGCTCTTTTGATCAAGTGATGATTGTGGTACGTTTCGATTGTGGGTTGTGGGTTTGTTTGTTTTTGTCACAGTGCACACCTCTCCTACCCTCCTCACCAGATTTTCATTGATGCTAGAACTAGTTGCTTCACGTTGCATTTTTTGTTGTGTCCATCACACATGCTATTTATATATGGACGCTTATCTTGAGTGATATTTTGGCACCAGACACCTGCGTGGTAGACATGGGAATGCAGAACGGCTACATCCGTGACGACATGATCTCCGCCTCCTCCTCCCGTGACGCCTCCCACGCACCGCAGCGGGCACGCCTGAACAGCGCCACCTCCTGGCTGGCGGCCCGTGACGACACGCATCAGTTCCTGCAGGTCGACCTCCTGGCCCCGCGCTACGTCACCGGCGTGACGACACAGGGCCGCAGTGACGCGCCCAGTTACGTCAGCAGCTACCGCTTCCTGTACTCGGTGGACGGCGTGGAGTGGAGCGTGTACCGCGAGGAGAGGGACGTGGACAAGGTAGTGTCCGGAATCAATATCGGTTGTTGTTGTCGACGTTGTCGAGAGGTAGAGACATATTTAGCCCCATCAGTTCAGAGTCTTCAAACGTTACATAAAGGGATATTGGGGAATGAATTTATATCAGAACAGTTCATATTTCGAATTCATTGCGACTGTGTTGACACACACGCGCGCGCACACACACAAACACACGCACGCACGCATGCACGCACGCACGCACGCACGCACGCACGCACGCACGCACGCACGCACGCACGCACAACACACACACACACACACACACACACACACACACACACACACACACAGATAGAACTGACGGGGTTAAATTTAAATATTCCCCAAGTGTTGTCAGCTGTCGGAGCGGAGATAGTGGTGAGCCCCTGACTCGTGATCGGAAGGTCGCAGGTTCGAGTCCCGGCAGGGGAGGTGGGAAAACTTTCTTCTGTATGGTCAACCTTCTGTGCTGACTCGTATTTCGCTGGCCGTTCCACCCCCCATGTTACCGCAATAACACGTTAAAGATCCAGGTCATTCTGATTAGCATGTTAAAGATCCAGGTGATTCTGTCAAAAGTGCAGGTGGCTGATCAATATTAATGTATATCAAAACTCCCATAAAACAAAACTGAACACGGCTGAACTAATTTGTGTTTGCTCAGATCTTCACCGGCAACAGCGACTCAGTGACCCCAGTAAAGAACATGTTCAGCCAGCCAATCAGAGCTCGCTACGTCAGAATCAACCCTGTCACGTGGCAAGGACGCATTGCGCTGCGCTTTGAGCTTCAAGGCTGCTTCGAGGCTTACCCCAATGGTGAGACATGGGCCCAGTTCCTTTCAGACCTATGTAGCTGAGTTACGTTTTCACTCAGCTCACGTCAGCTAAGCTGGAACCATTTGAATTCAGCTCGGTAAGGTACCATTCACTACGAGTTGTAGTGACTGCATCTTAGCGCAGTTCATCGTCCATAGCAATTCGTAGATAGTTAAAGTTAGACAGTTTGATACTGGTGTGTTTGGCTGTTATGCATTTACTCTTCCAATTTGTGTAGCTTGTTTCAAGCTTGATGATTCATACTCCACTATTTACTATGAATCGCCGTTCAAGAGTTTCAGCTTTGGTATTTCGTATGGTTTGCATGTATATGTTACTGTACTAAAGCTGAAAGCGGATAGCTAAATGTTTGGCCACATAGCTGGTGCCAGTGATGTTTGGTGCGTGTGTTTCAGACGTTGTTCCAACCGCCATCCCCACAGCCGGTCCAAGGGCCACACCTAAACCTGTGCCTGCCGAGTTGGGTAAGTTTTGTTCGTGTTTTTTAACTGCCTTCCAGCTTTGCCTTCTAGTATTTGGATCAATGGAATTTATGGATCTAGTCGCACATATGTTTTTGTCATACTTGTGATATAGCATTTCAGCCTAGGATCCTTCTTAAACAACTACTTATTTTGCTAAGCCAATGCTTTAACTTACTTCCAAATAAAACAAAATCCACCGTTTAATATCATACATGCAGCTTTTACACAAATATTTCGAGCAACAATTGCGTGACACAGGATTTGATTTTAGCCAGCCAACTCTTTGAACGTGCACTGACAAGAACTTGGTATCCGTGCGGCTGACGTTTTCTCCGACCTTTTGCCCACGGCTCTGATATTAATCAATCCAAGATGGTATCAACGCGCTCGGGATAGACCATAGGCGCTCCACCCCGTCTTTCGGAAATGACCTTCCCACCCAATGCTTCCGGAAGTGTCCTTGACACGGTGCAATCAGTTCCGTAACTCACATGTTTGCTCTTTTCTCCCCCTTCAACAGAAGGCTGCGTGGAATGGGACAGGTGGCTAGACCTCCGTCAGCCCGGCCTCATCGTGCGCGATGACGTCACTCCCATGAGCCTCCTGCAGGCGGCGTCGCCCTACTGCCGCGACCCCGTGCTGATCCAGTGCCGCACCGCCACGCCCGACAAGACTCCGTGGGAGCTGAGCGGCCAGTCCGTGCGCTGTAACCTGTGGGACGGGCTGGTGTGCAAGGCCGATGACGTGGACGGCCCGTCCTGCTTCAACTACGAGGTCCGCCTGGGCTGCCTGAAGCAGACCGCGCAGTGCCGTGAGTGCCAGCCGCTGCTTTGTCTTCACGTTTCTGTGACTGCTGTTACTGACCGTGTCAACCTGGCTCAGTCTTAAATATCAAGCATGAAAGGTCGAAGGCGAAAGTGAACATATACAGTGCAGTTTCATCTGCGTATTTAACAAAGACAATTTAACCGATATTTCGAGCATACTTTAACTCTCCATCCCCATTCCTGCTTTTTTGAAACTGTTGCTTGCTTTGTGCTACGTTTGGCTTGTATGATCGTAGTTTTCAGCCTTATTCAAATTATAGAGGAAGTCAGCGTTAGAAACATAATCATTATAATAATAATGATGGGTTTGATGGTGGTGATGATGATATGATAAAAAAATAAAAAAATAAAGCGACCACGAAATAGGCCCATCCTCGCACTTGTCTCGCGTTTGACTCATTCTTCAACAAGAAAAAAGGAGGAGACTTGAAACAGATTGCATTATGTACACACAGCTCGTCAAATGTTTTGCTTATCCCCGTCGTGACCAAAGGTCACCGCGTCTTCGACACCCGTCGTTATCCGTGGCTGTGTTTTCATCCCCAGTGTCCAGCGCCCCCACGGCCATCCCCACAGCACAGCCCAACGCCCACCCCGTTCCCGCCTGCTACCCGGGTATGGACACCACGTCATGTCCCGTCAGCTGTCCGAGCGGTCAGTACTGTGACGGAGCCAGGTGCGTGCCGCGCAGCGAGTGTCCGTGCAGTCTGGACAACAAGGTCATCAGGGTCAGTACTCACAGCCTTCAATGTGGTCTTATTAAACCCGTCCCTAATAAGCCTTATGGTTTCTGTGGATTTTAAGTACCATGTTTACTTACTTTATTCTTAAAGTGTCCCTGTAGTCTGGACAACAAGGTCATCAGCGTCAGTAGCAGTGATTATGTTCTTATTAGAGTACCACTGTGTTCTCGTTGTGTTATTAGTCTTCGTTTTGGTTAGTGAGCAGTCAGTGTAAATATTGTATTTGTAAGGGAGTAATGTTGTTGTTTTTACTCAAACTTAAAATAAATTAAGCATAGAATAAACAAAGACTATACGTAATTATAATTTTCTCATTGATTTTGTTTTCAATCTTCGTCTAGCCGAGAGATAAGACGGTTCGTTTCAAAAACAATCTGTACCAATAGGCCCTACGTGTTCTGGAAACAAACTTTGATCTTGTTTAGATCTCTGTTAAGTCGTGTGACTTTTTATTGCCCACAGGCCCGTGACGTGACCACCAACGGCCAGTGCGAGACGTGTCAGTGTCTGAACGGTGAAATTCGCTGCGTGCCCAAGACCTGCGCCTCCTGCCCACAGGTTTGTACCGTGCAATAACAAAAGGGCGATGGGGAGATTTGAATTTAAAGCTCTCACTTTATTTTACAATCCACTGAATAATTTTTGGTTCATTGCGGTCGTACTGAATGTGGTTTTAGCCAAATGCCAAGGTGATATTGGTACTCGCTTTCGTTAAATCTCTATGCCTCAGTGTCTGTTAAAGATAAAAGTGAGTAGCAGTTTACAAGGAGTTTTTTAAAGGTAACATATTCCTACCAGCGATGAATATAATGTCAACAGGGTGTGGGCCGTCTGAACCGTACCACGTGCAACTGTGACTGCGTCACGTGCTCAGCGGACGAGTTCCAGTGCAGCACCGGAACCTGTATCCCACAATCCTCTAGGTGTGATGGCGTCATCAACTGCCAGGATGATGAACTCGACTGTGGTGAGTTCTTGTTTGAAAAACTTTGGGGCGGAGACAGTCGAGAGAAATGTTCCACCTTCACTGTTTGCACTGTTTACCAGAAGTAAGTAAGTAAGTTGGTGTTTTACGCCCAGTCAGCCATTACGGGTTTACCAGAAGCAGTTGTTCAAAACTGAATGTATCATCATAAGACCGCTGTGTTTACTGTTGGCGCTTCTGCTCCATTTGTTAAATAGCTGTGTTAAATAGCAGTGTAACTTGTTTGGTCGCTCAACAGATGTGCAGGCCACTTTCGTTGCCCCCACTGCTGTGCCTACTCCGGAACCACACGTACATCCGGGTCACAGAGGACTGGTCACCCCGCCTCCACTACCAGGTATGTTTGCTCCACGTCAGGTTGCGTTTCTTCTTCTTCAGCAGTTTTCTTTTTCTCGTTACTGTTTTGTCGGGGGGAAGGGAGGTGCCCGTGCCTGTGTTTGCTTTGTGGGCTATAACCAAAGCAGACTGAATGTATCGTGTGTATTTGTCCGCTTATTTGAGCTTTCATGTGTGTGTGTGTGTGTGTGCGAATTAATAAAATTCCATGTTCTTTGCGTATATGTTTTAACTCCTTCAGTAGTATTTTATTTTATGATTACTTGTCAGTATAAATGGTTATTTTGTCTCATTTTTATAGACCACTGCTAACGAGTGTTGTTGTATTTCTTAACGAAAACAAGTATTTTAATGCCATTGACTACGACACAACATGCATTTTGAGTCCTGTCTTTTGCAGACTGTCTGGAGCCATGCCCAGAGTCAGTGGACCCTGTCTGCCCATCGGTGAGTACCGAGTGCCTGTCTTGTTTGTTGTTGTTGTGTTGTTGTTGTTGTGTTGTTGTTGTTGTTGTTCTTCTTCTTCTTCTTCTTCTTCTTCTTCTTCTTCTTCTTCTTCTTCTTCTTCTTCTTCTTCTTCTTCTTCTTCTTCTTCTTCTTGCTGGCTGATCACAAGGGACAGTCCGGTCTGCATGGCGAATGGAGCCACTGGCCCATGAGTCTTTCTCAACCTGTTGTTCTTAGGGCTGTCTGGTTTTCTAGGCCGTCTTGTTCTTTCTATACTTGCTTGGTTGTTGTCTGGTTGTTTGTTCTTTGTTCCGTTTTGTTTTCTCTGTTTTATTTAAAATCCATTTTCTGTTTCTGATTGTTTTTGCTGCTCTTCTGTCGTCTGCTTACCAGAATTGTTTCCCTTGCACTCTGGCATGACCTAGTTTGACAATTTGCTTCACCATTGCCATATTGTGTCATCGTTGTCGTATTGTTTCTTTTCCGTACCATCCTGATTTCGGTGTATTAGAAACTGACATTATTTTGAGGTTTTGTTTTGCTCCTTCCTTCCAGGGCTCGCAAGTGGTTGAGATCATGGAGGCTTGCAACTGCACAAAGAAAGCTTGCAGTGAGTGGTGTTAGTGTGGTGTGGTGTGGTGTGTGTGTGTGTGTGTGTGTGTGTGTGTGTGTGTGTGTGTGTGTGTGTGTGTGTGTGTGTGTAAACAATGCCGTTATTGAGAGCTATTGATCCTTCCTGGGGAGTTTCATAATAAACGGGTGGATGGTGTAAGTTAAGTGGTACCAAGGCACAAGGGATACAAAGTAGATTTCTTTTTTGTCAATCACAGTATATATTTTGAATGTATGTCATTTTGTTTGTTTTTGTTTTGTTTGTTTTGTTGTTGTTACATTTACTGCACACACACACACACACACACACACACACACACACACACACACACACACACACACACACACACACACACACACACACACACACACACACACACACACACACAAATAGCATAAACTCTTCGAAAGAGCGGAGGCAGCAAATCAGAATAATCGAACATAGTTGATACAGGACCCACCAAGCAGTCAGCTGATACAGGACCCACCATGTACCAGGCTGTTGTCAAGGATTTCGATGGTCCACAGAGAAGCGAGGAGTCAGAAGGGTTGGGGCTAGGGCCTTACACTGAGTAGCACTGATGGTAACACGTGCACGTGGTCGTGGTGTTGTTTCTTCCAGTGACGACAGTGAAGCCGGTGTGTCGCTACACTCACACAGTGACCGTCAGCGACGGACTGAATGCAGCTCACTCCCAACGCATGGACGTTGTTTATCAGGTCAGTGGGCTTGTGTGTGTGGTGTGTGTGTGTGTGTGTGTGTGTGTGTGTGTGTGTGTGTGTGTGTGTGTGTGTGTGTGTGTGTGATGTCAACATCGGACTCATTTTCGATTCTACTTCGTCTCTCCTTTGTCTTCAGACTCATGGTTTATAAACCTTGCCTTTTCTTCTGAGCTCACGCTTTATGTACATAGTCTTTTACTTTGTTCCCCACAATCAATGAAACTTCACAATGGATCACACCGCTGTCTTTCTTGATGCATAATCATTCTGCTGAATACCAGTTTCGCGTTAGTTATAGACCGCCTCTCTACCACACGTCCTGGGATCTCTGTTCCCGTCCAGTACGCTGCCTCTGCGGAGACCAGTGAGCGTTCAGTTCAGTTCAGTTCTGCATGATATCAAAGATTATAAATACATATGTATTTATAATCTTTGATGATATCTCTGCGCTCGGACTGAATGCCCATGTCTGCTCCACCCCGTCTCTCAGACGTTTCCACAACATTGCCCTTTGAAACAGTTCCAGTGTTCGTCTGGTTGACGATGGCCTTCTCTCGTCCCTTCAACGAAGATCTCCTCAGGGCAATCGACGGTGTGAATATAGACGTCCTTGGCTTTGTGCCAGCAGGCAGTGTCTCAATAATCTTAACACTTAAAATCTTCCGAAATGAAAGCCACCAGTGACGGTTGCTCTTCCTGCAAGTCTGTCTGCTTGGTCATTTCTCTCCACTCTGGCATGTCCTTTGCGTTGAACAAGTGTGTAACAGTCGACAATAACCGTGGCTGTGCTTGCTGTGCCTGTGTTGCAGCCTGGCGAGACGTGGCGTGACGGAGCCTGCAAGACGTGTGGCTGCATGCTGCGTGACGATGGCTCCGTGTCAGTGTCCTGTCAGACACAGCGCTGTCCCGTCTGCAAGCCGGTCAGTCAGGGAATGGCGTGTCGCCATTGTGAGAGAGTGAAAGGGAGAGACAGAGAGTGTGTGCGTGTGTGTGTGTGTGCGTACGTGTATGTGTGGCACAGTGTGTGTGTGTGTGTGTGTGACAGTGTGTGTGTGCGTGTGTCACAGTGTGTCACAGTGTGTGTGTGTGTGTGTGTGTGTGTGTGTGTGTGTGTGTGTGTGTGTGTGTGTGTGTGTGTGTGTGTGTGTGGTTGGTGTGTGTGTGTGTGTGTGTGTGTGTGTGTGTGTGTGTGTGTGTGTGTGCGTGTGTGTGTGTGTTATCTGAATACCTTGTATTGTCTTGCACGTGCTCTTGCCTCTGCATATGCGAAATTTCCTCTGTAACTTTGTCCATTACGTGCCACTGAAAATATACTACGAATATATGCTCTAACACAGTGCTTAGAAATATCTATTATATAAATTGACCATTTTGTCCACAGTCATTTAATGTATAGGAATATGGGCGTGTGCATCAAAGCCATTCTTAGAAGTCTCCAGTGTAAACTCCTGTCGGTGATTTCACCCTCACCACTGACATTGTCTCTGTGTCCTGACAGGGCGAGGAGCGGGTGAGCGTGAGCGGAGACTGCTGTGGTCAGTGTCGTCCCGTGGGCTGCATGGTCAGCGGTACCCTCTACAAGGTCAGTCTTCCTTCTCCGGTCTCATCCAGGTCATCACTAAATGGCAGTGGCGGACACTGGGCGTGTTACGATGATGATAAACACATTCACTGTAAAGAAGAGGCGCACTGGAGAGGATTGTTCAGTCTTGTTGTTGTTTTAGTTCCCGTGTTTGAAGTAGATGTTTGGATTTCTTTGTTCAGGGAACACACACGCAGGCACACACGCACGCACGCACAAACACGCTCACACGCATGCACGCATGCACGCACACACACACACCACCACACACCACCACCACACACACACACGCACGCACACACACACCACCACACGCACACCACACACACACACACACACACACAACACACCACACACACACACCACACACACACACACACAACACACACACACACACACACACAGACACACACACACACACACACACACACGACGCACACACACACACGACACACACGCACACACACACACACACACAACACACACCACACAACACACACACACACACACACACACCACACACACAACACACACACACACACACACACACACACACACACACACACACACACACACACACACACACACACACACACACACACTCACACCATAGATCACCTCAAGGTACGAGGAGTTATTCATCCAATGTAATTCGGTACCGTACGCATCAACCATGACACGACATGATAGGGTACCGGGGAGCAAGCGAACGGTCCTTCAACAAAAACGTCATCTGACAACGTCATGCCTTTCCCTTGACACAGGAGGGTGACGTCATCCCGACAGCGAGCAGCTGCTACAGCAAGACGTGTCAGCGAGACGCGCAGCAAGACACATTCTTCGTGCGCGAGACGCAACGTCAGTGCCCCCACATTGATACGCTGCCTCCCTGCCTGCATGTAAGTGACGCATCGCTGTAATCATACCTACTGTTCATTATAATGCCATAGTCAGTGTTTAAAAAAAAAACCCACTAAAACATCATTCCTGTCGCTCATATGTGACTTGTGTGCCTATTTGATCGCTTTTACCTGTATGTATTAACTGTTGTCCTTTGAGCAAGGAAGCAGCTTGAAAGTGAGGTTAGAGAGTGGTGAATTCAGTATCGAACTGCGGTTGTTACTGTAATGAAGAGAACATTGCCAGTGCCCATACTACAGTGACCTTTTTGCAGTTGTATGAGGAGTGTGCTGTTTTTAAGCACTTATGTTTGTTGTACGTCATACACGACTCTGTTGTACGCCTCCTAAACAGTCTGGTGTGTGGTTTGCAGGACTCTGACAGCTACGACGATGCCGGATGCTGCCTGACCTGCGTGCCTGAAAGTAAGTTGTCGTCTCCTCAGCCTTCTTGTTCAAATACAAAACCTGAATTTGAATAACCTGAAAGGCCTGTTCAGACTGATATTCTGGTGAAACACATGCTCATAAACATCACAGGAATCAGTTCATACTAACGATTCTCTGCTAATGAGTACCCACGGTAAAAACTATTGCTGATTTTTTGGATTTAGTTTTTTTCGGTGGGTGGGGAGCAAGCACGAAACAGTTAAACTAATTTTATACTAATTTGAACGGCATTGTTTGTATATTAAAATGTTATCGGCTATTCGCTCCTTCCACATGGAATGACCTTTCTCTTCCTCTCGGAAAGAAACCCTCTCCGGACTCCTTCAAATCCAACCTCAAGAATTTGTTTTTCCGAAACAATACTGCCATGTTTTCCCTCTCGCAGAGCTATTTTCCTCCATCGTAAGTCCCCGTTGGAAATTGTGTATAGTGCATTTGCGTGTGTTTGTGCCTTTACATTGGTCTTTCCAACTGTGAGCTCATCGCTTATAAGTTATAAGCTAAAGGCTTGTTGATGGGCGCATGACTATCAACTGTATCTGTATTTTGTCTCGAATAACTTTTTGTTTAAACCAGAATGGTCCTTACGGACACGATTACTTTTTTCTTTTTTCTTTTCTTTTTAATTTTAGGTCGTACAGAATAATGATAACAATTAAACAAATATTATTTTTTAGTATCGTTATTATTATTCTCCTCTTTGGTTTAAACAGTTTTAATAACGAAAGTATACCTGCATACAATACAATATTTCCTTGAGCGTCAAACAAGTAAACTTTATTGTTACTCATTTGAATGTGTAAGTCAGTGAACCTCTGGTTGCTGTGCAGCGATGCTGAAGACCAACTCGTCCATCTGCGGAGACTGCTCTCCTCGCGCCGTCTTCTCCATCCTCCAGGACAGCGTGGGTCACTTCAGGCTCAGCAACCCCCAGGGGTCCCCCTGCCGCAACCTCCAGCCCCTCCCTGACCTCAAGCAGTGCGGCGGCCAGTGTGGTCTCCCAGAGCCGCTTCAGGGATCTGATTGGCGGGTTCCAGTCCACGTGCTCCTGCTGCCAGCCAACCAGCGTCAGCCAGCGTCACGTGACTCTGACGTGCGAGGACGGCACGAGCCTGGAGCACAGCTACACGGTGGCGGAGGCCTGTCAGTGCGGAGCGTGTAGCGAGGGCCAGTGAAGGCACTTTGGACCTTTCTAGGGCTCCAGACTTTCGACTGAACTTTCGCAGAACCTTTCACGTAAAGTGATCACCCGTCCATGACTTCTTTTTTCGAAGTTTTTGTGTGTCTTTTTCGATATAAACAATCATGTCTTCTGCGATTTCTGGAGCAGTGTTGTGATAAAGGTGCAGTTTTTTGTTTTGTTTTAGTTACTGATGGTTTCGTGTTGATTTCGAAGTAATAAATTGTTACGCATGCTAGCGAAGTGTTCCATCTTCCTTTATGTATGTCTTCATCTCCAGCTTACTCCGTCTGTTCCTCCTCTCCTTTCTTCATCTGCACCACTCAGTTCTTTCTACTTGTGTCTCACACAGTCTGTTGTTCATTTTCTGACTGTCTGTCTCTCTGCCTCTCTCTGTCTTTGTCTGTCTCTCTGCCTGTCTGCCTCTCTGTCTTTGTCTGTCTGTCTCTCTCTGTGTCTCTGTCTCTGTGTCTCTGTCTCTCTCTCTCTGTCTCTCTCTCTCTCTCTCTCTCTCTCTCTCTCTCTCTCTCTCTCTCTCTCTCTCTCTCTCTCTCTCTCTCTCTCTGTCTCTCGACGTGTTCACACACATACACAGTAATAATATTTCGGCGTGAGAAACAGAGAGAGAAATGACGAATGATATCAAAATAAACAGAAGTGTTTCTGCAAATGTTCCTATTCAAATAAGCCATTCGAGACATCTAAATGGGCGGGTTAAATTTCAAGTGAGCATGTTCGCCACTCCAATCCATGGCAATGTTGGAATGGAAATGACTGGAAAGTATAGTGAATGCATGCATTAATTCATAACTGTTGCGCATACTTAACGGAACAATACAAAAAGACCGATACCCTCTCCAAGAAGACGGAAAAAGTAAAGGAAGTCTGCGATACACACGCCCACACGTACACAAGCACACCCACATGCCGGTACACATGTACGCACATGCACAGACACACAAGCGTGCACACACACACGCATGCACGCACGCACGCCCCCCCCCCTCCCCCCACACAAACGCACCACACACACAGACACACACACACGCCACAACGCAGCACACACAGACACACACACGCACCACACACACACACACACACACACACACACGCACGCACGCACGCACACGCACGCACGCGCACGCGCGCGCGCGCACCACAACACCACTACACACACACACACACACACACACACACACACACACACACACACACACACAGACACACACACACACACACAGAGTCTCGCGCAGGATATGCTCTTTCATGCTTTTGACTACCCTAACATAAAATGTCAGATTGTGTAAAGGAACTGAAAGATGCTTAATCCAAACTGGACGCGGAGCATTCACTCTGATTGATAGCAGTCACCTCGTAAAAATATATTGAATATTTCCATACAATTCTTTTCTGAGGAGGCGGACTTCTTGCCTGATCTAGCTCATAATCAGTTGCTTTATGGTGGAAATATGGAGATGTTAGTACGTGCTGGGTCACTTCCACGATAAAATGGTATGGGTTTTGGTTGATATTGTTTCAGCGCTGCTTTGCTGTGCTCTTAATTACAACAGCGCCTTCAGGTTTGGCAAGTGTCACAGAATATCACCAAGTCTGTGGACGCCGCACTATTGCAATACGAACAGCCGAAGACACTTAGTTGAAGATCAAGGGAATAACTATTTGCAAACAGTAAATAGCAATATCAACAAAAATAATAATAAAAAACCCGTTAAGGTTCGTCATGTGAACCTTTTCATGCGCCTGTTGACCCACCTACCCAAGACCCGAGGGATATAATCAGAGTCACGTGACAATAAAGGCGATGAAAGTGAGTATTGTGCGCATTGTTTAGTCGACCCGAGCTCCAAGAGCAGCGTTGAAACGTTGTTGTGCGTAGCCTCGCTAAGTCTTGGCGTATGCAGGGGAGATTACCCTGCTGAGAGCTTTTTCAAGTCGGGGGGATTATGTCGCATTAGGCCTGACTGGTTACTTATGCTACACTCCATCCAACGTGTTTACGGAGTTCGTGAGCATGCATTGGAACCAGATCGTCCCAGATTAATATCAGAAGCCAGCCTGAAGTGCTGGTGGTTTGGTTTCCACTGATATCGCGTTTGGTGTTTGCGGAGCGGATTTAAAGGGGACAAGTCTACTGGCTCAGTAGAAGAGATCAAAATAAAATTGACACATTAAAGGGGAACGAAGCAAAGAAGTATCTCAGGATCTATCGACTGAAATGGAGTAGAACATAGACGCACAGACGTTTTTCACTCGATTTCTGGCCCTGATTGTTAAATATCGACCTTTGAAATTCGCAAAAACACGACCGTGATTGCTGCTATGTTGTGCCAACAGTCCGTATCAGTGACGTCATGATCAAGACTGAATATGTGGCAAAAATATCAAGTACATCACGAGCCGTCAGCCGTCTGCTTTTCATTTGTAAACTGATAACCAGTATGGCCGCGCCCCGGTGAGCTCAAATTTGATGCACAACTAATAACACTGTTTTGTATCTATAGATATTGATAAAATAACCAACAAAAGCCTGCAGCTGGAAACATTTACACATTTCCATACCAACTTTGTGTTCGTTTTGGTTCCTCTTTAAAGATTGTTTGTTCGTTTTGTTGATTGTTTGTTTTGTTTTGTAACGCCAAATGTGTAAGTCGGATCCGTCAGTCATGATTTCGCTTGGATCCACCATGGATCAGACTTATAACCAGATAGCCTCTTTGGTATAACGCCAGGGACATTTACGCTGCGGCCAGACAGACAGACAGAGACAGAGAGAGAGACAGAGACAGAAACACAGAGAGAGAGAGAGAGAGAGAGAGAGAGAGAGAGACGAGAGAGAGAACAAGAACACAACACACACACACAACACACCACACAGCACGCACACACAGCACGCAGCACGCAACACACCACACACACACACACATAAACACACACACACACACACACACACACACACACACACACACACACCACACACACACACACACACATCACACACACACACACACACCCCACACACACACACACACACACACACACACACATACACACACACACACACACACACACACACACACACACACACACACACACACACACACACACACACACACACACACGCACAGAGCCGGAGGGAGGGGGTGGGGCAGAACACACACATTATATACAGACATGCATGCGCTGCCACAGACAAACAATATGGGTATAAAAGCTAAGTGGAAGTAGGAACGAAAGAATTCAAGAGAAACGAATAGCTCTGCCGATGAATCAATCGACCAACAAAAATACCGAGAATAATCTATCACTTCACCAATTTTTTTATATTTATTTTTTATTACTGTTCTATATATCGCATCTTTACAAACATATCGGAGTTAAATGACCAGAATTGCACCTCGTCCACACAACATTGGCTCTAACACTTGTCCATCATCATACGTGATCAAACACAAATGAGTGGGGGTGGGGGGGGGGGGGGGGGGGGGGGAATGCAATGACTTAACGAAACTTCGTTTGGTACATAACTGCTTCACGCAAATCCGCAGGCACAAAGTTTGCACACAAGCTGAATATAATTATATATATGATTAATACTGACATTCTTGGCAAACAATGCGGATGGCAGAGGGGGGAGGGGGAATCAGTTCTATGCACAGAATATGTCTTGTTTTTATTTTGGAGTAATACATTCTCTAATCACTGCAAGACTGCAAGACAAATCGGCACAGGCGTCCGACACACGTAACTGAATACTTGAAACCCTGTGACATGCCAGTAGCATATAATTATGATCAAAATTAAATATTACTAACAAAGCGAGTCTTTACCATCGGAGTAAATTCATGAAGCATCAAAACATTCAGCAGCAGCAACGATGGCCTTAATCATACAACTGCAAACAACCACAGCAAGAGCAACCATTTAACACCAAATGTATATCGCAGATGCGTTCCGAAATCCACTCGAAATACATCATGAGACAAGCTGATGTGTAGTGTGCACACACCAGCAAGTAATAATGGCGAAACAGATACAAGCAAAACTTCGCAGGATAGACGATCCTTGTACGGGGCATGTTATCCTGAGGAAAGTGAGTTGCCAGTTGGTTAGTTCTTGGATTTTAACGTCCCGCCAACCGCATAGGGTCACTCCAGGACGAATTACTCATTCAAAATTATTTTACACCTGTTCAAACACGTCATTAAATTACACGTTTGTCTAATTCACTGTTACAACGTTAAAAACCAACCATTTGTCCATCTCTCTATCAATGAACAATAACACGTGTTTATTCCTTCTAATCTGCTCAAGCATGTTACGTAGCTGCACATAAACTCAGGCGTCATTTGGATGACAGAGGCATCGGGTTCCAGTTTCATAGACACGGGAATGCCGAGAGCTTTTCCTCTTCAAATGATCGTGCATATAATTTACTGTCAGCTGGCGAGTCAGTCGCAAAACGAGAATTTAACAAGAGCTCGCCTGTTCCCCACATTTTTGTTAAGTTTCAGTCTGTGGGCGCAGCTAGTTCATATATACAGTTGTAAACTTTAACTGAGCAATGCTTTAAATAAGCTTTCGCTTCTAACGCTGTCCAGACCGTATTTTCCTGTGAAATAAGCCCATTAAATGTCATAAAATCATTTTTAAAGAAGCTTGCAGTAGCACACGTGTAGCAGAGATCCTAGTTTTCGCACGCATATCAAACACAAGTCAAAGTTAAGACAAACCCCACGTTGCCTCACTTTTGAATATTGACTTCACATAAGGTGGTGACGACCAGCTTGAGACAGTAAGTATAGCGTTGTCTCTGTGACTGACGTCAGGCTGACAAAAGTTGACAATGGCTAAATATTACTGAGACGATTAAACCTTGCTTTGTTCCTTTCATGAGGCGAGGTTGACACAGTTAGTTGGCACCGTCCAAACTGAGACAAGACTTCAGGGCTCCCGAAAACCCAGAATCTAGGACGTCAGTTTCACCCTTTAGACTGTCACTGTGTGCGTGAAAAATACGCTTTAAAATCCGTAACAGGGAGTGAAAATCCTCTTTTAAATATCTGTCTAGCGGGATACGACGACCACCGATTTTTCACGGAGACAAACAATCCAACGTAAGCAATGCAGTGCCAAACAAACAAAGAAACACACACACACACACACACACACACACACACACACACACACACACACACACACACACACACACACACAACACATACACACACGCACGCACACACGCACGCACGCACGCACGCACGCGCGCGCGCGCATAAACACACACACACACACATATATATGATCCGGATACCCTTAAAAGTTTTCGAAGAGGGGGAAGATACCCTTTTACTTTGCAAGACACGGGTGAGTCTACCCCTTAGAGTCGTGAAAAATGGGGAGCTCTTAACCTTTCGTTTTGTCTCTTCCGACACAAATTGGCACGATCTAAAATTACACAGTTAAACTTTGCTTTGTCTATTCACGTCGTGTTGGCACAAACTGACACCATCCAAATTGCGACAATTAAGCTTGGTGTTGCCTGCGTAACTAAGATCTGATTCAAACCAAACAAGCCCGAATAAACACATGTTCGATACCACAGGGTATGTTATGTAGACTGTAATTTACTGGCGCGCACACTTGATACGAAGTGCGTGCGTTGTGATTACCGATGGTGAGATGGCTCTTGATCTTGTCAAGATTTGCTGACACGTTCAGCGGTGGCAGTGAAGCTCAAAGATCTAATCAGAGTTGAAGACAGCAGCGGTGTTTATAGTCCAAAAAATATGCTTTTAGTCAATGTGACCGCTAAACCTTAACCTATTTGATGGGAACCGAGTCTTTGGAAAGCATTCCCTTTCCTCTTGTGCACTACTCTATAAACGTCAGCATGACGAAAGGAACAATCCGACACACAATACACACAACCAAGAATACTAGTTCCATACACAATAACACATAGTATAATATTAACACATTTTTAAAAATCTAAATAAAAGGAGTTGATTAGCGCTCGAAACTCTCACCTGGCATGCAAATAAATGACAATGACCATAAACTCTACCTTACGTGCATAGGTACATAACTGATTTTAACGCTCAGTCATTCATGGCGGTTATATCAGGGCGAAAGCCACCAAAGGCACATCATACACCAATTATTACAACAACAACAACTTATTATATTAACAAAAACTTATTACAATAACAAAAAGCATCATGAACATAAAGCAGCAGATTTTCTGCTGGTCTCTGATGATCGAGTCTCTATCCTGGGGTGGATGCACTCTGAATGTACTGTACGTGTGGCACAGTCACTTCGCTTCTGTTCAAGGTGGTATCCACGCGAACGGAAAAACCCATATGCGCTTCACCCCTATTTCTCGGAAGTATCTCCCTTATCCAGTTGAAGCTGATAATTATGTTTGAAATCGATCGCTTATGGAGTGCTGCTAGTAAAGGCGTTGGTGGTTGAGTTCAGTCACCGGACACAAGCAACCTGTCCGGCTGCAGCTGATGATAAAATACATCCTTGGACACGATTCTGGAGCCACATAATTATCTACCAACTCATACTGCATGCATGGGTCTACAGTTGTGCTGGCACAGTCGTAGTTACTTGCAAGCTCTCTCTCTCTCTCTCTCTCTCTCTCTCTCTCTCTCTCTCTCTCTCTCTCTCTCTCTCTTCTCTCTCTCTCTGCGTTATAAGGCTACAGTGGCAAACTGGAAAATGAGATCGAAAGCAACAGGATTCAAAAAGAGACAAAAACCAAACCAAACCAAGTAACGTACACCGATTTATAAGTAATCAATTTCATCTTCTCCTTCTGATTTAATTTCCCGAACCTTTAGCCAAAAGAAAAAGAAATTAGTCTAGACTACATGTGTGTCTCTCAATTTTGGCAGTCACAATCAGATAAATCATTACAACTTGGCACAAACACCTGCATGACCTGGCACAATCGCTGAATGATAATCAGCTTTCTCGCGTCCCAGATTACTGCTGATTTTGCGCAACGATCGTCAGCTTTCTCCTCGTGTCACAAGACAAAAGTAGTTTGGTTCATGTACTGCAAGGCACACGAGAAACAAGCGAGCAAGAAGAACATGCACCGTAAGACCCGCAAACACCCACCGGCAGAAACTTGACAAATATCAAAATGACCGAATTTCGGAATGAAATCCACAATGTGGGTCAGATAAAATCAGTATTCTTGTCAGCGTCGACTTCTGTTTGTCGCCACGGTCAAGGTCGTTAGACCAGATTAGAAGGACAAAAGCCGACTAATCGCGCCATTCTGTTCAAATACATTCCTTTCTTGGGTGGATTTTGTCCGCAGTTTGACCGAGTCGGAAGCAAATAGTCGCACAGCGACTGCAGCTCTCCCAGAGTATATTGCAGGGGTTCGCACAGCATCTCTGCCCAGGAGTATGCAGCGTTCCTTTAGGTCCGTCGCACACACGAGCAACACGCAACAGGCCACAAGCAGCAAAACAACAAAGCAACATGGTTATGTTGATTTGATCCCTGTGCGAGCTGCGTACACTCCGACGAACATCAGTTAGTTCGGTTCTTCTCCACAGTATGTGTTTGGCATTATATGATGGTGATCGCTTTTGTATCACGTCATTCTCCGCTCTCGAGCAGACACAATGCGCTTTTGTCGCATGTGATTCTAAAAGAGTGACTGTAGCTTTTTATATAATAGCACGTTTTGAATATCCACTGAAGTGGTGCAGTTGCAGCGCTCTTTGTTGTTATATGGCTGGTGCCCCATGAAACTGCTGCCGTCTCGACGCACGCTCTGTGTACACCATGGATACAATCTAACAGCCTTACAGACGGGTATGTCGGTCTTCGGTGACTACAGACAGCTCTCTATCAATGCGCAGACAGGAAGGAGGACAAATTCAGCAAATACTCCTAGCAGGTTCTCAAAGCGTAGCCTTATCTGATATCTGATGACAGTTTCTTTGATAAACGAGAGAAACAAAGTAATAAAAACTAAAAATAATTCTCTCTCTTATCCACACACAGGTAGGACAAAGTAATTTCAAACACTCCGCCTCGGCTTGGGCTGTGTCACAAACACACTGACACTAGTAAGAATACCGAGGCTACATAAAATGCTGTTGTGAGCTGTAGTTATATTATATATATATATATATATATATATATATATATATATATATATATATATATATATATATATATATATCAGAGTTCAGTAGCTGTGTGAAAGTGGAAGTGGCCGTCCTGGGTTCCCCGTCCCTAATAGACCTTATGGTTTCTGTAGACGTAAAGCTACATTAAACCCATAGTTATGTAGGGTCTATCTCCGACCATGTTAAGCTCCTTATGGCTTATATGACAGCATCCACCCTCCAGAAATAGAGATTAATCCTCCGAAAACGGCGTGTGGCGGTCTAGAAAGTGGAATAATAAATAAAAAAAGAAAAAGAAAAAGAAGAATACTCCCCCCCCCCCCCCCCCCCCCCCCCCCCCCCCGCTTAAAAAAAGGTCAGACACGCAATCCTCTCACCCTATAAAATGCGTCCATCGATGTAATATTTCATATATCGGTGGCCCGCAGAGTGCTCAGCTAGGGCACGCTACAACAACCACAACAACAACAACAATAATCACAGCATCTTAAACACAGCCTGCAGCCCCCCTCGTACTGTGACGATGAATGCGTGTAACTGAGCGAGAAAGGAGCATAGAAGGAACTACACCGCCCCGTCCTTGTCAGCTCTCCACTTCAGGCTCAGACAGCATAGAGTCAGTTGCAACAACCATTTCTAGGCTGCTTTGGAAGATCTTCACGATCAGTTGAGCAATCAAGTCAATACTAAAGAACAAGAGGTTCTTCTTCGTCCTTTCCGTTTTATCCATACACGGACTGAAAGCCTTCATCCATACACTGGTGTGATGTCCTTTTAGTCACACGCAGCCGATAATCCTTTTTATTTACACACAGATGAAACCCTTTTACACACTTGAAATCCTCTTGTGCGCACACAGTCGAGAAAACGTTTTATTTACACACAGAGCTGACTGGAAGCTTCATCCACACACATAGCCGGTTTATACCTTTTACTCACACACAGTGGAGAAATCCTTGCATCCACACACAGAGCCGATTTACACGTTTTACTCATACACAAGGTGGAGAAACCCTTCCATCCACACATACAGCCGAATTGTACACTATTTGACTCTACACACACACACGGAGACACACCACACCAACACACACACACCAGCACACACACTCTCTACATTCATACAACAAAACCCCCCCACCACCACAAAACAACAACAAACAAACAACACACACACACACACACACACCACACACCACCACACACACACACACACACACACACACACAGCCGAGAAACCCTCTCAGCCGCACACCGAGAGGAAGAAGTCAAAGTCGCTCATCTCCTCGCCGTGGTGCAACCATTCCCAATCTGCTGGTTCTGCTGGTCATTGAGGAACTGGGACTTGAGAGACTCCGGGATCTGAGGCTTGGGCGGCTTGCTGGCCTTGAGTTCTGCATAGCTTTGGAACCTGCAACAGGCAACACGGGGGCATGACAGCGAGACGGTCAAATATCAGAAGGTAAAACGTCTGCCCAGTCATGCGGCTTAGAGACAAATCAGACTTGCACATAATCATACAGCTACGGAACTCAGACTTGAAATATGGTCGTTGTCTAATGACTGCGTAATACTCACAAGCTGTCGAATACTGTGTAATCAGTGAGTGTGAACCATTTCTAAAAAATAGAAAATAATTGTTGTTCGTTCTCGTGTATAGTTCCTGTAAGTTATTGTTTCCCTTTCTCTTTCTTTTTTTCGTCTTTATATATATATATATATATATATATATATGCACACAAAAAACACAGACCGACACTAAGCTAATAGCAGTTTGTTGCTTTGATAAGGACAAAATGTGCATATACTATGTTGTCTTCACTGGTTAAAACATGTTCGGTATTACAGCTGAACTACATCCATAAAACTTGGAAACGAGGGGGGTTAAAAAAAAGAAGCAAATTAAGCTGCATGAGTCTATTTGGTTTAACCCCCCCCCCCCCCCCCCCCCCCACCCCCCATCCCCCACTTCAAGGGTTTTTTGTGAGCCGGTTTGGCCTAGCGGTAAGGCGGTAGGCTGGTAAGCACAGGGACTTCGGTTCGAATCTGCTTCGGCTCTCCTTCCACTTCAAAGGTTGTGGTCTGTGGACACTGTCTTGTGATTGTGTCCCTCACAATTATGAAACATTAAAATGGCTCTCATTGCTTCCCACCTTAATGCAGAAGTCATTCTGGCGGTGACACGGCAGCGATAGGTATATAATCTCCCTCTCCCCCACCTCCGTTACCCCTTCTCCCTGTCCATAATAAGCCTTGTGGTTTCTGTGGACGTTAAGCACCATGTTTACTTTCCAGCTTTTGTTGATGTAGCACAGCTTCAACCTCTTATACCGTAGTAGGAGAACTGTACATT
>JABMCL010001506.1:0-5000 GCA_018857735.1 Alviniconcha marisindica | reverse complement strand
CCCTTCTTTCTTTCTGTCTGCCCGAATGTATAATCTGTTATTCTCTCTCTCTCTCTCTCTCTCTCTCTCTCTCTCTCTCTCTCTCTCTCTCTCTCTCTCTCTCTCTCTCTCCTCTCTATCTCTTTCTCTCTCTCTCTCTCTCTCTCTCTCTCTCTCTCTCTCTCTCTCTCTTCTCCTCTCTCTCTCCTCTCTCTCTTCTCTGCTCTCGTGTCTCTTGCGTGTGAGTGTGTGTGTGCGTGTGGTGGTGTGTGTGTGCTGTGTGTGCGTGCGTGTGTGTGCGTGCGTGTGTGGTGTGTGTGTGCGTGCGTGCGTGCGTGCGTGTGTGGTGTGCGTGCGTGCGTGCGTGCGTGCGTGCGTGCGTGCGTGCGTGCGTGCGTGCGTGCGTGCGTGAGTTTCTTTTCTGTTCTGTCTTTCTTTTATTTTTGTTGTTGTTTCTTTTATCTCAGTCTTTCCGCCTTTTATTTTAGTTATTGTTAAAGTTTATACTTGTACGCACTGATGTAGGCTATACATAAGGTCAGTTACTGTGCTTTATAAAATTAAAAACGCGTGATTTTGTTCGAGTCTTGGGCCCTAAATCAGAAGAAGATCACAGAAAACAAGCTGCCGAGTCTTGGACTCACGCTTACTGTTTACCATAGTTTAGGGTACACGTGAACTGTGGTACTGCGATTGGCTGCAAAACCTCTGATGTGTGAAAAAGCATTTTTTACGCTTGACTGCCCAACAACGATCGTTCATAGTTTATGACTTGGCTGGAAGTGTTTTCTCATGTCGACCTTTGACCATTGGGTTTTGAATTTCTTGCAGTCATATACTTTATCACGAAAAGGAAATTAATATATATGTCACACTGGACAGTTTAGATCAGTTAATTTCTACGACCAAGTTCAGTTGCTGTCTACGGAGTTTCGCTGCAGTTTCACATTTGAAGGAAAACAGTGACACACTGCGTTGCGACAGACTGACTCAACAGTTGACGAGACAATTTCACGATGTATGCCAGCTGCAAAACAAAGCTGGCTATTGTTAGATTAGTCTGACACGCCCATGAAGCACGAGCAATATTATGTTGCATTTCCATGTGCGTGTGTGCGCGTAAGTGGGTGGGTGCGTGCGGGAGTCTGTGTGTATGTGTAGGTGATGGCGATGGTGGAATGATGTGGGGGGGGGGGGTGAGAGGAGAATAAGTAGGTAAGTAAACATGGTGCTTTACGTCCACAGAACCATAAGGCTTATTGGGGACGGGAAGAAGAGGGAAGGAGGTATGGAGATAGGAGAAGAGGGAAAGAATATATACCTATCGCTACACTGTCACCACCAGAATGACTCCTGCATTAAGATGGGCAGCGATGAGAGCCATTTTAATGTTTCATTATTGTGAGGGACAGAGTCACAAGACAGTGTCCACAGATCACACTTTTTGATTAGAGAGGAGAGCCGAAGCGGATTCGAACCGAGGTCCTTCTGCTTAACAGCCTAACGCCTTACCGCTAGGCCAAACCGGCTCACGAGAGAGAGAGAGAGAGAGAGAGAGAGAGAGAGAGAGAGAGAGAGAGAGAGAGGAGAGATGGGGGGGGGGTGGGGGGGAAGGAAGGAAGGTGCTACCGCAATAGCAACCAACAGATCCCGGTCATTCTGCCAAAGGTGAAAGTGTCAAGTTACAGCTAACTACGCGCATGCGCCCTTTCTTCTTCTTCTTTTTTGTTTTGTTGTTTTGTTTGTTTGTTTGTTTTTTGTGTTTGTTTTTGTTTTGTTTGTTTGTTTGTTGCTTTGCGTGAATAGAAGTGACGTGACATGGTGCATAGCTGTATGGTGTACACAGAATGCGCCGAGACGGCAGCTGTTTCATGTTGCACCAGCCATGTAACAATCAAACAGCGCTGTAAGTACACGTAAGTAAGTAAGTAAATTGGTGTTTTACGCCCAGTTTACTTACGTACTTACGTGTAAGTACACCACTTCGGTGGATATTTACAAAGCACTATGATAAGCTAGCCATTTGGAAGCGCATGCAAGAAGAGCTCAGTGAGTCTGCTCGAGAGTGGAGAATAGCGCTATATAAAGCGATCAACAACAAGATGGAAGGAAGGATGGAAGGAAGGAAAAAACGTTTCACGTCCACTCAGCCACGACGGTTATTATTATTATAATATCAGGCCTAAGTGAGAGGAAATAGTGTGTGTGTATGTGTGCGTGCGTGCGTGCGTGCGTGCGTGCGTGTGTGTGCGTGCGTGCGTGCGTGTGTGTGCGTGCGTGTGCAACAGTGGAATACAAATGTGACTGGGCACATGACCTGAAATCATTAAAGAATTTTCAAATACCCCCCCCCTCCCCCCCCGTCTATCCGTTGATGTTTTCGGTAATTAAAGGAGCTAAATAAGTCACATGTCTGATGCAAGTGAAATAAAAGGTTCTCATGCGGACAGGCACTCTTAAACATTCTTAAAGATTTTCTGTTCCCTTCAGTAACCTACGACTGACGAAGAGAAACGAAAAGAAGAAGAAGAAGAAGGACAAGGACATGGACAAGGACAACAAGAAGAAAGAAAGAAAGAAAGAAAGAAAGAAAAAGAAAAAAACAGGTGCATGTTTGTTAGACTCTTATCGTGTCGCGTAGCTGAAGGCTTTGTGTCGTGGTTCGTTTGGCACAGCTAGCAACTGCAGATGATTTCCGTTCGGAATACAATCGCTTACAATGTTCTCAGCTTGTAGTGTCGTGCTAAAACGAGTTGGCGAGGGCAGAAGATTCCATTGTGCAGAATACAATACGTCTGTTTCGGTTACACGTGACAGAGCACTAATTGCCACTTCGGCCTGTGTGTATGTGTGTGTGTGTGCGTGTGTATGTGTGTGTGCGAAGAGTGTGCGTTCGCGCGCGCGCGCATGCTACTTGCGAGTGTGCGTGTGTGTGTGTGTGTGGTGCCTGTTTATATACAAGTGTGTGTGTGTGTGCCTGTTTATATATATTTTATAATGTTGTGTGTGTTGTGTGTTGTGTGTGTGTGTGTGTGTGTGTGTGTGTGTGTGTGTGTGTATGCGCGCGCTAGCGCGCATGTCTTGTGTCCCCTCATTAAAAACACCCATACACTGGCCACGTCAATTTCAGACGAAGATCAAACACTCTCGCAACACTACTGCATAAACTTGACGGCGAAATCTGTGCCGATCGGAACTCGGTTCACTGGCTTACTTCCATTCCAGGTCGACCGCAGATCCTTCACCTTCTACGCTATCTACCTGCTATCTGTCACGTCAGTCAATCAAGCAATCCCGGCAGTCAGACAGCTCCTTTGATGTCTGTCCCTAATCGAATTCTAGTCGCTTTTGATCCCACTGACTGTATTCTAAGCTTTCAGTTTCCGCGCCGACGTGAAAACGATTTACGTGAAGTGGAAACGTTCCTACGTTGATGGGTAGTGAAGTGAACCTGCCCACGCTGATCTTCCTTCAGTGCTGCGTTTGCCTTTGACAGCAGTATGATTAATGAGGGGTAAATGCACAACAGAGACCTATGTGTTATGTACAAGAAGAGCCAGACTAAGAGCCAGAAAGTACACTGCACGGTGTCATAAACGGGAGTAACATGATTGATTGGCAGTTACTCTTGGAAGTACGTTATGAGATTTGTTGGCGCGCGCGCGCGAAAACACAAACACACACAGCTAGACAGACAGACATTCACACACACACACACACACACACGCACACGCACGTACGCGCGCACACACACACACGCACGCACGCGCGCACACACACACGCACGCACGCACACGCGCGCACACACGCACACGCACACACGACGAAGAAGAAAACCCCACAACATACTAATATTGAACACAAAGAGAAAAGAGGACACAAGAAGGCACATCTTTAGAAATAAAGAAGCGTCAGTGTCAACGCCATTAATGAGTTGGCGTTCGACTCGCTGAACCTATGAAGATGAACCTTGGTTTAGATTCCCAACTGTGACACGAGGGTCCAATGTACCGGTTGTATATAATTATGTTGGGTCACACTTCTTTCGCGAATTAACACAATAACGTAACGATTCTTGAAGCGAACGAGCCGATCTGTGAAAGTAAATGGGGGGTGATGTAAACTTCAGCTGATGCGGCGTTCTCGTTTGTCAGGTTGGTGCAATGGCTACCACTCCGAACTCGCACGCCAACGATCTCAAGTTCAAATCTCGGTGCAATTTTTTTCTTTCTCTCTCCCCTCCGTTATATATTTATTCGCCTGCAGTGACACCAACCAACATCATCGAAAATGTGCAACATTGTTTTCGCCGTTCCACTGTGTGAACACCCACCTCATCCAGTCATCAAAAAAAAAAAAAAAAAAAAACAAAACCATACAGAGGGTAAAAATTGACACAACGTAGTAACATTATTCTCTGCTTTTTATTTTTACAGTGCCCCCCCCCCAAAAAAANATCTGGACAGATCCTCATACGAGTCTCGTAGTCTTGACTTCTAAGCTGGCAGGACTGCTGATGCCTTGCTGTGCTATACGTACGCTCTAGCTGCTTGTAGCTTTAGAAGCCGATTTCCGAGTTCTGATGGTGGTGGTGTTCCTCTTCATCATTTCTTTTAACGTCTCTTTAAAGCGTGTGCTCATGTTGTAGTAGACGACGAAGTTGACGGAGCTGTTGACGCTGAGGAAGAGATGCATCAAGGCAGCGGTGGCGAACATGGAGTTCTCGTACTTCGCGTCCGGATGGAATTCTGGGAAACTCAACCGGAAGAAGGAGTGCGTGACGGACAGGAGCGTGCACATGGTGTAGATGACGCAAACCACCACCAGCATTCGCGCGGTCACGGAGGCCTCGCGTCGTTCTTTGGATGACCGTCACCGCACCTACCTGGCATTTCAAAACTGCCCCTAAAACACACCTGTTCAAAGATTACTTCTATACCCCATGTCTCAGCCTCTTCTTCTTCGTCTTTATCCACGTCCTCTTTGTGTGTGTGTGTGTGTGTATGTGTGTGCGTGTGTGT
>JABMCL010000522.1:610000-617500 GCA_018857735.1 Alviniconcha marisindica | reverse complement strand
CCCAGTGACCAGCACCATATAATTGTTATAGTGTATCAGCTTCCAGATATCTCTTCCTGTTGTGTGTGTGTGTGTGTGTGTGTGTGTGTGTGTGTGTGGGTGTTGTGTGTGTGTGTGTGTGTGTGTGTGTGTGTGTGTGTGTGTGTGTGTTGTGTGTGTGGTGTGTTGTGTGTGTGTGGTGGGTGTGTGTGTGTGTGGGGTGTGTGTGGGTGGTGTGTGTGTGTGTGTGGTGTGTGTGTGTGTGTGTGTGTGTTGTGTTGTTGTGTGTGTGGTGTGTGTGTGTGTGTGTGTGTGGTGTGTGTGTGTGTGTGTGTGTGTGTGTGTGTGTGTGAGAGGAGGAGAGAGGTGAGAGGAGGAGAGAGAGAGAGAGAGAGAGAGAGAGGAGAGAGAGAGAGAGAGAGAGAGAGAGGCTGGTGTATGTGTGTGTGTGTGTGGTGCGTAGCGCGCGTGTGTGTATGTATGTTGTGTGTGTGTGTGTGTGTGTGTGTGTTGTGTGTGTGTGTGTTGTGTGTATGTGTGTGCCGCGCCGCGGGGTGTGTGTGTGTGTATGTGTGTGTATGCCGGCGTGCTGTGTTGTGTATGTATGTGTGTGTGTGTGTCGGTGTGTGTGTGTGTGTGTGTGTGGTGTGTGTGTGTGTGTGTGTTGTGTGTGTGTGTGTGTGTGTGTGTGCTGTGTGTGTGTGTGGCTCTGTGAGTGTGTGTGTGTGTGCGTGTGTGTGCGTGTGTGCGTGCGTGCGTGCGTGCGTGCGTGTGTGTGTGTGTGTGTGTGTGTGTGGGTGTGTGTGTTGTGTGGTGTGTGCTGTGTGTGGGGTGTGTGTGTGTGTGTGTGTGTGTGTGTGTTGTGTGTGTGTGTGTGTGTGTGTGTGTGTGTGTGTGTGTGTGTGTGTGTGTGACGGCTTCATGGGTCGTGCTGGCTTGAACTGGTGACGAACACCGTTGCCCAAACGTAGCCGTGTGGACTACAGGGGTTATAGGAAGCTCAGGCTCGCAAACCTCCCCTCCTGCAGGCAGTCAGTGCACGTTTTGTTTGCTTGCACCTTAAGGCTCCCATTGCGGTACACCTTTAAAGGGGACACCGAGCGAAGACGTAAGTTGGCCTGGATACGTGGAAAATTAAAATGCCAATATTTCTTCTTTCTTTTCTTTTGAATATACATATCTTGATATAACAACAATACACTACACATACACTAATGAAATGTAACACGTTCATGCAATTACGAGATTCACTGGAAATCTGCCAATATTTCAATTTGCAGGCTTCATAATAAGTTAGTTCTATTGATATTTATGCAACATAATTACTTTTGAGGGGCTTCGAATATGAGCTTCTAGTGTGGATACAGCCATGCTAGTTCGCTCTTTCCCAATAAAAATTCGAAAAACGTTGGACCCTGACGCAATGTGCCCTTCTACCGTAAATGCTGGCATTATTCATGATGTCATAAACGCACACTACCAGACATGAAATGGCAGCATTTACAGCGTTCGTGGCCATGTATTGGTCGATTTTACAACTTAAAAAATAAAATAAAAAAATATATATATATAAAATCCAATAATATAACACTATAACAATAATTCGCCATCCATAAAGTCTCGTGACAGCGGGTGACAGGACCTATAAACAGATACAACTTGACATACATAAAGTTTCGCGACAACGGGTGACATAAGGGTTAAACAGACATAACTCGACATACATAGAGTCCCGAGAGAACGGCTGACAGGACATTTAGATAGACATAACTCGACAGACATAAGGTACCACGAGAACGGATGACATGACTGTTAAAATAGGCATAACTCAATATACATAAAGTCCCATGACAAGGGGTGACATGACTGTTAAACAGACATAACCCAATAAAGTCTCGTAAGAATTACGGCTGTTATGAGAGTAAAACAGACAACCCAATAGGCCCATATATACAGTCCCGTGACAACGGGTGTCATGACTGCAAAACAGACATAACTCAATATACCCAAAGTCACGCAACATCGGGTGACATGACTGTTAAACAGACACAACTCGACAGACATAACGTCTCGCAACGACGGGTGACAGGACCTTTAAACAGACATAACTCGGCACACATAAAGTCCCGCGACAAGCCGTATGATTGCCGTCAAAGGCAGACAGTGTTGACACACCACTTGAGCAACGCTCTGACTTCGCTGACCTCTCTGGTTCCCCATCCACAATAGCATTCCTAACTGACAGAAAAGTGTCATTCACACACGCACAAAAAGTAAGCGTAAGCGACCCTAGGCTTGTATTTTGCGTATCGTGTACTTCATAGTCATGGTTGGGGGTTATGCCTGTTGCACATACCTCTGACGTGTCTCTGTAACTAGTGTACGAGTCTTCGCAGAGTTGAATTTCAGTTGGTGCTAGATTGTATTTCAGTTCTTCTCTGTTTCTCGCCCTCCGTCTCTATTTCTGCCTGTCTGTGTCTGTCCGTCTCTCTCTGTCTCTATTTCTCTGTCTGTCTCTGTCTGTCTGTCTGTCTGTCTGTCTGTCTCTCCATATGCCCATCTAGAACAGGTGATGACGATGGTAACAACCAAAGTGATGCATATAATAGGAGGAGGAAGAGTTCGTTAATTAGTTACTGGATTTCAGCGTCACATCAACAGCATAGGCTTACCCCAAAAGAAGAAGAAGAAGAAGAAGAAGAAGAAGAAGAAGATAGGGAGGATTCGAAGAGAAGATGGAGAAGGGAAGAAGAAGAAGAAGAAGAAGAAGAAGAAGAAGAAGAAGAAGAAGAAGGGGGAGGATTCGAAGAGAAGATGACGAAGGGAAGAAGAAGAAGAAGAAGAAGAAGAAGAAGAAGAAGAAGAAGAAGAAGAAGAAGAAGAAGAGGAGAGGGAGGATTCGAAGAGAAGATGGAGAAGGGCGACGATGATGACAGCGGATTAAGGCGATGACGATGATGTTGGGAGTAGTGATAACGATAATGCTGATAAGCTCTTGGATTTTAGCATCCAATCAACCGCACGACACATAATTATACCTCAGAATTACCTCACTCCTGCTGGTGGTGGCGGTGGAAATGCTGCTGCTGGCGACAGTGGCAGCAGAAATACTGACGATTATGGTGGTGGAGGTAGTGGGTATGATGATGATGAAGATGGTGGCGTTGTGAATATTAATGATGATGACTGTGGTGGTAGGAATTCTGATGGCGTTGATGGTGAAGGTGATGGGAATGCTGCTACTTATGATGGTGGCAGTGGCAATGCTGATTGATGATGGTGGCGGCAGTGGGTTTGCTGCTGATGGTGGTGGTGGCAGCGGCAATGCTGATGATGATGGTGGCGGCAGTGGGTTTGCTGCTGATGGTGGTGGTGGCAGCGGCAATGCTGATGATGATGGTGGCGCAGTGGGTTTGCTGCTGATGGTGGTGTGGCAACGGCAATGCTGATGATGATGGTGGCGCAGTGGGTTTGCTGCTGATGGTGGTGGTGGCAGCGGCAATGCTGATGATGATGGTGGCAGCAGTGGGTTTGCTGCTGATGGTGGTGTTGGCAACGGCAATGCTGATGATGATGGTGGCAGCGGGGGGTTTGCTGCTGATGGTGGTGGTGGCAGCGGCAATGCTGATGATGATGGTGGCAGCAGTGGGTTTGCTGCTGATGGTGGTGTTGGCAGCGGCAATGCTGATGATGATGGTGGCGGCGGTGGGATTGCTGTTGATGATGGTAGTGGTGGTAACTGTGGGAATTCTGCTGCTGATGGTGGTGGCTGTAGGAATGCTGATGGTGAACATGGTGGAGGGCTAGAAATGCTGCTGGTCATAGAGGTCTGGATTTGCTGCTGCTGCTGCTGCAGCTGGTGATAGTGATGGGGGGCCGGAAATGCTGCTGCTGCTGCTGATGGTGGTGGTGGTGGTAGTGGTGGTGGTGGTGGTGGTGGCTGTATAAATGCTGCTGGTGATGGTGGTGGAGGACTGGAAATGCTGCTGCTGCTGCTGCTGCTGATGATGGTGGTGGTGGTGGTGGTGGTGGCTGTATAAATGCTACTGGTGACAGTGGTGGAGGACTGGAAATGCTGCTGCAGCTGCTGATGGTGGAGGTGGTGGTGGCGGTGGCTGTATAAATGCTGCTGGTGATAGTGATGGGGAGCCGGAAATGCTGCTGCTGCTGCTGATGGTGGTGGTGGTGGTGGTGGTGGCTGTATAAATGCTGCTGCTGGTGATAGTGATGGGGAGCCGGAAATGCTGCTGCTGCTGTTGAATGGTGGTGGTGGTGGTGCTGGCTATATAAATGCTGCTGGTGATAGTGATGGGGGTCCGGAAATGCTGCTGCTGCTGCTGCTGCTGATGGTGGTGGTGGTGGTGGTGGCTGTATAAATGCTGCTGGTGATAGTGGTGGAGGATTGGAAATGCTGCTGCTGCTGATGGTGGTGGAGGCAATGTAAATTATTTTACTGTTGCTGCTGCTGGTGGTGGAGGCAGTGGGAACAGTGATGATGATGATGATGGTGATGGCGGTGGCGGTGTAAATACTGCTGGTGCTGATGGTGGTGGAGGCGGTAGGAACCTTGTTGTTGATGACGATAATGGTGGCAGCAATAATACTGATAACAGTGGTGGAGACGGTGGGAATGCTCTTGATGATGATGCTGACGGCGAGAATGCTGATGATGACGATGGCGATCGCGGTGTAACTACTGATGATGGTGGTAGTGGTGGCATCAGTAATACTGATGATGATGATGATGATGGTGGTGGTGACGGTGATGATGATGACACTGTTTAATGCAGGTGTTCACACGCTAAAAGCCTGTCACCGTTGGTCGGATGGGCGCCATTCTTTGATTTTATTCCAGGTACATAGGAATATATATTGCAACCTTTTAATTAATTCAACGACACCCAAAATCATGTATTTAATAGTGTCTCTTTATGTCTCCATCCCCACCCCCACCCCCACTCCATCTCCCCCCGCCCATGCACCTTGTAGCATGCAAATGTCTATGCATTTATGGTTAGATCTAAATTATTCATTGTTTAAGGTGAAGGAATATGATTTTAAAAAAATCAAAAAATCATTTCCAACGCACGCGCGCACACGCACGCACGCACGCACGCACGCACTCTCTCTCTCTCTCTCTCTCTCTCTCTCTCTCTCTCTCACACACACACACACACAGACACACACACACACACACACCACGAAAGAAAAGAAGAAAAAAGAGCGCGCACCATCATGGTGTTAGGATAACAACAACTTCTTCAGCAGACATCAGGTCTGAATCAGCGCTTTTCAAACTCTTTAAAACCACGGCCTCAGACTCTCTCTGCCTGCAGTCAACAGCAATCAACAGCTCAGTTTTAGGCAAGGATCAGTCATAAGCCGCAACATCCACCACTTCAACATTACGGCCTCGGGCACAGCCGATTTTAAGTTCCACGGGATTTTTTCACACTCTGTTTTTTTAGTAGGAACAAACAGTTCATGTGACGACCGGTTCACACGATTTTTATCGACAGGCTGAGCAGGTGTTGGCGTTTAAAGCGGCTTCCCGTGTAAAATAAGACAGGAGCGTAATGCAGCACGCAGTTGTTGTTGTCAACGCTGGCGCTCTTTTGAATCCTAGTTCGTCAGTGCATTCAAGGGAGAGAAAAAAACTTCATTCTGAGTCACGCTTCAACCCACCTTGGACGTGATCAACTAGAGTGAAGGGATTGTTTACAGCCAACCGTACCCCGCCATATTTTACACGCCCACTCCATTCAACCCCACCTCTTATTTCTAAGAAAAAGGGATTATTTTCCTCATTTATGCTCCGTGGTTTAACAATAGCCTATAAGGCAAGGCAAGAGAGACAAGGGAGGGCTTGTCCTTAATATGTTAGCCCGACATCGGAGGAGATATGTAAGCCCCATTCGCAGCGAGAACGGGGTAGCCCGTGGCGGTGGACGAGTCAAGCAACTTGTCAGTCTTCACTGCTGGGTGGGGGCGAGGTGGGGGTGGGGTGGGGGTGGGGTGGGATGGGAGGTGCGCAGGCATAGTTTTGCTTGATTTTTGCGTCGTCTAAAATGAAAAGAAGGCCACTACTTTCCCGTGAGACTGAGATTGGAAGAGATCGATGCATTTCCGGTAATTTGGTCGGTCTGTTCCAGAATACTGCTTCGCATTATCAGATTCTGAAACTTGTATTGCCCGGGGCTACCAAGAGTACCTCGTAAAGCAATTAAGCTCTCTCTGGATTGATAATGGTAGGCTGTATTATGATATTCAGACAGTAACGATTCATTTTGCTGTTGATGAGGAGCTTGTTGATGTCAGTCTCCTTAATGGCCCCTCCAGTTTAGTTTGGCGTGATGTCCTTGGCTTTGTGTCCGCAGGTAGTGACTCACGTTCCTCAATACTTCAGATCTTCAGAGACGCGAGCCACCCGTAATGTTTGCTTTTCTCGCTTAATTACCACAAGGGCATGATACGAAGAGGCTAACAGATCCTGACCCCCCCCCCCCCCCACCCCTTTTTGGGGAGGCGGGGGTGGGGGTGGGGGTGGGGGGGTTACTAGGTGTGAATGATCTGGAGGTCTATAATTGGCAATGCTTTAGAGGTCCGTTTTGGAATGAGACTGACCGACACGGCCTCTGAAACACACACACACACACACACACACACACACACACACACACACACACACACACACACACACACACACACACACACACACACACACACACACACACACACACACACACACACACACACACACACACACACACACACACACACACATACGCGCGCGCGCGCAAACACTTTGTTTTGAGCCCTTTTTACATCGAATAAACTGAGTAAAATGCGTCTAGGTTAGGGCTAGTTTCTTCTTCTTTTTCTTCTTCTTTTCCCCCCAGCTCCGACGGGACTTTTAATCTTTTGCCTTCTCAGCCTTGACATCGTAATTATGATATCGATGGCGGCGTGTTTGCAATCTGACAGAAACACGCCATGGGACGTCCTGCTCAAATTTTGAATGCCATACTTTGCTCAGGAGAGGAAAAGGTCTGCCAGACTCTTCTTGCAAGGGACTGCATCAGCAGCACAAACTCTCTGGCAGAGAAAGGGTTAAAATAATTAGCCTTCTCAAAACATTTCTGTCCCACAGGAAGAAGAGATCAGACTAAACCATGGAAATCAATGATTTTATAATACAATGCTCCATTGATTTTATTTAGAATTTGAAATCTGAGTTTCATTAGCATACAGCAGTTCAAAGTGCCATAGCTGACGATGTCTGAAGAACAAGAGCAAAAGGGTAGCGATCACAGGGTAGCGATCAGGCCAGCTGTGACACTTGAGCAAAGAGGACACCCAGGGTAGCAATCAGGCCAGCTGTGACACTTGACTCTGTTTTGCACTTCCAGTCCAGCCAGTCGTCGACAAGGACAGTCGGATCAAAGTGGATATAGTTTCACTAATCTCTGATAGGATATTGCAAAGTGAAATCGAAATAGACGGCACATTCCAGAACGTAGT
>JABMCL010000522.1:590000-600000 GCA_018857735.1 Alviniconcha marisindica | reverse complement strand
CGATGCCAGAAATGCCAAAGAGAGATTGAAGTCTGTGGAAGAGAAAATGGCAGTCGATAGTATCGAAAACAGAAGACAGATCGAAAAGGTCTGTCTCTCAGAGGATGTATCTCTGGTGGAGTTTGTGTACCTTGTATTTACACGAATGCCAGGTGAGAGTTACCGTAGGTGACTCAGGTCTTTGTTGTTGCATTTGTGTTACGTATTTCGAGCGCTAATTAACTCCCTTGTGTGTTGATTGAAATTGAGAAGGATTAAGACAGACACATCACCGCCACCCAGAGCGAATATAATGTCGTTAGTCATTTTGAGTAAGCCGTCTCAGAGCTGTGACATGGACGGTAGGCACCGTCTCAGTGCTGTGACACGGACGGTAGGCACCGTCTCAATGCTGTGACATGGACGGTATGCACCGTCTCAGTGCTGTGACATGGACGGTAGGCACCGTCTCAGTGCTGTGACACGGACGGTAGGCATCGTCTCAGTGCTGTGACACGGACGGTAGGCACCGTCTCGGTGCTGTGACATGGACGGTAGGCACCGTCTCAGAGCTGTGACATGGACGGTATGCACCGTCTCGTGACATGGACGGTATGCACCGTCTCAGTGCTGTGACATGGACGGTAGGCACCGTCTCGGTGCTGTGACATGGACGGTAGGCACCGTCTCAGTGCTGTGACATGGACGGTAGGCACCGTCTCAGTGCTGTGACATGGACGGTAGGCACCGTCTCGGTGCTGTGACATGGACGGTAGGCACCGTCTCAGTGCTGTGACATGGACGGTAGGCACCGTCTCGGTGCTGTGACATGGACGGTAGGCACCATCTCATTGCTGTGACATGGACGGTAGGCACTGTCTCAGTGCTGTGACACGGACGGTAGGCACACAGGGAAGGGCAGAGCAGGCCATGGAAATTGACGTAGCCGAAGAGCTGCCGCCGCAGTATCTTCTCACTGACTTCAGACAGGAATAAAAGATTTGAACCTGGACGGTAGTGGTGGTCCGGACTGAGTCGACTTTTTGAGAAGGAGCTTGACGAGAAGCACTTTTGAATACTGACGGGAAGGAACCAGATAGCAGACTGTCGTGAAAAATCTGAGACAAAGTCGGTAGAACGTCATCTAAGCCGTCACGAAGCAGTGATGTAGGAATTGGATCGACCGAGCAGGTCGTGGGCTTGGATTTCAAAAATCGCACTCTTAAGTTCCTGCTCAGGCACCAGACAGATAAGTCAAGGACAGAAGACGAACATAAATCAGGGCAGTCAACAGGTGAGGAAGGGGGTTGTTTGTCAAGGCCAGAGCGCATATCGGTAACTTTGCGAGTAAAACGGTCACAGAAAACATCAGGAAGCTGACAAAACGGGTAGGGAGTAGAAAGAGTAGTTTTCTCAAGGCCGCTAAGCCATTTACAGACACTGAAAAGTCGTTCGCTGGAGGAGCTATTGGCTATCTCGTTGCTAAAAAATCTGGATCTGGCTTCATGAACAATGGTGGTAACGAGGCGTTTTGAAGCAGAGTATATTTGTCTGTCAACAGTGAACCCAGATTTTTAACCATTTCCTCTCAGTTCGACGTCAACTCTGCTAAGCATCACGTGACTCCTTGAGGATCTCTGCATACATTTGTTTTGTTTTTTTACAACAAAGCAACAATTTCCACGCAACAATATGCATGTTCATAGCACAGAGGTTGGGGCTGGGGGAAGGGGGGGGGGTGGCATAGTTACATTTTCACACACGCACTCCGTAAGAAGCAAGAGAGAGAGAGAGAGAGAGAGAGAGAGAGAGAGAGAGAGAGAGAGAGAGAGAGAGAGAGAAGTGTGTCTTGTGTGTCTTATGGGCATAAGGCAGACGAATTATTGTTCATTAGTAGAGCAGGGCATTTCACTGGGAAGGAGCGATATATCAGAAGGCTCGCTGGCTACGTTGCTTTATTGACAGTCCTTAGGTCAAGACTAAAACACTGAAGAAATGACTTGCTCGCCGATCGAAAAACACAACAACAAAGACTTGCATCGCCTACGCTAACATTCACCTGGCATGCGAGTAAATACAAGGTACATAAACTTTACCGAGTAAATAATTAAGTAAGTAATTTGATGTTTTACGCCCAGTCAACAAACTACCGAAAGTCATACATCCTCTTAACTGATTGATAAAAAACGAAATACGGATAAAGCAGTCTGTAGTGATAAAACTAGTCTATAGGAACGAGATACGAATTAATTTCGACACTGTTTGTCCTTAGAGTTCCCGTCCATGGCTGCTTGGAGCACATTCCAGCTCCAGGGAGGAAAAATAGGCGGAACTTGACGCGGATATGAACTGACATGTATCTTGGACGTAATAATTATGACAGCTTCTGCACGCCAATCTCTTTTTTTTTTAATGACAGGTCAGAGGGTACACACTTCGCCTCAGCGCGATTTTTTCTTCAGTTCACTTGGTTCACAGGAGAAACTGTATTCCTGTTCTGTTTCCCGGAAATGTCATAAAGTTGCGTAAAATTGAAGAAACTTTCGTGAGTTCATTCTTTGTGTATAAGACCAGACCAGCGGGGAAAAAACAGGTCTTGCGTGTGCTGGTACCAAATGCGTACAGACTACCGGATAAAGTTTAACTCCAGTGTTGCTTTAGGCTACGTCAGTCCACAAGGACCATATTGAGGACTATTAGCGACGGGGAGGCAAGGAGATTCGGATAAAGCTAAAGTCGATTTTAATTATACACAAAAGCAGTACTGCCCAGTGCCTCGTGTACCAATGCAGAGTACGATTTTTTTTCTTTCTCTCTCTCTCTCTCTCTCTCTCTCTCTTAATCAATTGCTTATTCGTACTTATAATATATGTTTGCGGTATAGTCGTGCTTATTTGTGTT
This sequence comes from Alviniconcha marisindica, assembly GCA_018857735.1. Classification (NCBI taxonomy): domain Eukaryota; kingdom Metazoa; phylum Mollusca; class Gastropoda; family Provannidae; genus Alviniconcha; species Alviniconcha marisindica. Next base: position 597,120 of record JABMCL010000522.1, on the reverse strand, counting down.
TGTAGTATAGCAAGGACTGGCTGTTAGTTAGGTCCAAATGGACCTAACGCTACTATCCTTGAGTATTAAAGTTTTCGAGTTCCAGTTCGAGTTCTCTGTCTCTTTTTTCTTTCTTTTTTTCTTCTTCCTCAAGCAGGTACGCTGATATTGGGGGTAAGTGCTCCCTTAAGCATAAACAGGGCGAACGACAATACCTAGCATGCTTTGCTGGCAAGAAGTGGCTGAGGGACATACTTGCTGCGCAAGGTATGCACTTCTCTTTCTGCCGTCCGTCCGTGGTATCGATGGCAAGCGTCGGATCACCGCAGCGTCCCCTATCGGCGCACGGGCCTCGACACGACCAATTATCCCCCCTCCCCGCCCCACCCTTTCGCTGCATTCCCCTACCCTTCTCCCGCCCCCCTCCCCCTCCCTCCTCCCTTCCCCAGTAGTCGTCTCTGGCCCGGGTTGAGTTACCGGGCTTACTGTCAGTGTCATAATCACAGACCGCGAGGAGCGCGGCATGGTAATGCAGGTGTCAGAGTTACAACAAAGTCTCACCCTACTTTCAGGGTAGATTTTCCCGTTGACGCCCCAACAGGAGAGCTGGGAGGGGACCCCTGACTCACGACAGCGGCACAGGCGAAGGGAGAGACTAATCCTCGTGCAAAGCTCATCGTGTGCTAACAGGGGACACTACGGGGCACGAAGACAAGGGGCATAACTATACACCATCGATCGCCGCTTCAGAGCTCAGGAGCTGTGTGAAAGTCGAGGTGGCCGTCCTGGGCTCCCGTCCCTAATAAGCCTACGGTTTCTGTGGACGCCTTTTAAGCAACACTTCAACAACAACAACATCGATCGCCTAGAGAAGATGAACCTGTAAACATAATCATGTGTAAATATAGACTTAAAAAAACAAAAACAAAAACAAACAAAATCAGACCTGTAAATATAATTTTATGTAATTATGTATAACATATTTTTAAACTCTTCTCCAAAACTATCCCTCAGACCCAAATAAATAGATCATAGATTCAAAGTAAGTTCACTCTGTAAAATTAATTCGTTATACAGCCAAACTTTAAAAAAAAATTGAAATTAGATGTTTAAGAGCTTTGTATATCTTGTCCCTAATATGTCGAATGACTTCCGAGGACATTAAGAACCAAAGCAAGCAAGCAAACCTAGAGAAAAGACTGGCACTGAAAGTGGCATAAAGAGGCTGAGACACTTCCGTACCCTCCCACCCCCTTCTCACCATCCTTACTAAGCCTTATGGTTTCTGTGGACGTTAAGCACCATGTTTACCTACTTATTTTAGTGACGGCATGACAGAAAGACTGGACCAAATCAGATACCTGAAATCATCTGAAAATGGCGCGTGGAATTGTGTTGCTGAGCGCATGAGTGTATGTACGTTGATAAAAGTGCTCGACCCACCAGCCACACAAAATAATGCAGAGCCCGCAGCAGGGGCGGCCACCGGGGTGTCGTCTGACGCTCTGCTCTCTTCGGCTAACGCCCTGCACGTCTTTGTCAGTCGCAGCTCAGGTTTATGTTACGATAGAAATATCGTCTGTCTGCGGAAAAGTTCACACCTGTACGGTGGTGTTCTGAAACAGGCCTCAAAGGCCCGGATCAAGTGCAAAGGGCCTATATACAGGATCAAAGCAAGTCAACTGTGGAACAAAGCGTAAAGACGAGGCTCATCAGTCTCCACCTCCACCTCCTCCTCCTCCTCTTCCTCCACCTCCTCCTCCTTTCTTTGGGTTACACACACACACAACCACACACAAAAAAAAAAAAAAAAAAAAAAAAAAAAACCCCCCCCCCCCCCCCCCCCCCCCCCCCAGTGTGGGGTGTGGGGGGTGGTGTGTGGTGTGTGTGTGTGTGTGTGTGTGTGTGTGTGTGTGTGTGTGTGTGTGTGTGTGTGTGTGTGTGTGTGTGTGTGTGTTGTGTGTGTGTGTGTGTGTTTGTTGTGTGTGTGTGTGTGTTGTGTGTGTGTGTGTGTGTGTGTGTGTGGTGTTGGTGTGTGTGTGTGTGTGTGTGTGGTGTTGTAATACCAAAAAGAAGAAGGGAGGAGGAGGGGAAGTATAAATATTTATAAAAAAATTCAAATATTATAATATAATATATATCTTAATTATTTATATATATATATATATATATATATATATATATATATATATATATATATTTTATATATATAAGGCTTGAAGTACTAAAGAAGCATTTCCAGGAAAAGCACGAAGTACCTTTTGCCACTCATTTCAGAAGAACGAATCGCTTGCTTGTACGCGGCATGGTTTAGGCTATATATTTATGTGTGCAGAACTAGCTGTACGATCAGCTTCAGCCTGGCATTTATTCCTTGTTTAATGGTTCCTACGGAATTTTAATTTATTTATTTATTTGGTTTTATACTGCGACCGAAGTTTAGGGGTAAGCACGAGTTAAACGCATTGATGAAACCCGAATGTCAGCCGGAGTTCGCCTACAGTTCATTGGATTGTTGTCGATTTTTGACTCGTGTGATGCGAGCAATGACATCCGTCGATGGGGTGCTACGAACGCGGAATTCCAGGTTCAGTCACTCTCGTTCGTTCTTTCCTTCATTAAGCCCGTTCTTAACTGGGCGAATGTTTGTTCGCCGAACATACTTCGGACAGTTCGACGAACTATGATTCGTTTCTTAATTGAACTTTATTTCCCCGAATTAGTCCAAACTTTACTTCGTTCTCACTGGTTTCGTAATCAGATGCAAACTTCGGCCGAAACTTGAGGCAGACGCGCAGCAGACAGCATGATCGAAAATGTAGGCTAAAGTCAGTCAGTCAAGTCAATATACTTTCATCCCCTCACAGGGTAATTCAACTAACTACTATCTCATTCGGGGTCCCCCAGACAAGGCTGCGCCTCCACAAACAAATAAAATCCCCCGAAGCGAGTGAAGAACCTAGCGACACAGTCATCCATTTTATTTGTATTTTTTCTTCATCCAAGGAGAGCTCTGCCTCAGCCAATCAGAGAAATGTTCGTCGAATAGGCGAATGTTTTCCCCGAACATGTTGAGCGAAGCTTTTGGACCCCGAATATAGCTTGACGAATACTTCCAACTAGGTTCGCGAAGAAAAGTTCGCCCAATTAAGAACCAACTAGCTTCTCCGAATACTTCCAACTAGGTTCGCGAACAAGCATTCGCCCAATTAAGAACGGGCTTTAGACTTGCTTAACGGCCAGTCGTCTCCAGAGTGGTACTGGGGGGACACACTCCGAGCACCGCTTTCCGCCACCTTGAAGGAAGGATGTCGTAAACCAGTGCTTGGAGTTTGACTGGTGGACTGAGGTCCCACGAGGTGGGGAAGAAGAAAGGGGAGAGGGAAGGGGAGAGGGAAGGGGAAGGAGGAGGAGAGAAAATGGGGAGGGAGGGAGGGGGGAAAGGGGAGAAGGGAGGGAGGGGAGGGGGAGAGGGAAAAGGGGGGGGAGGGGGAAGGGAGAGGGGGGGGAGAGGTAAGGGGAGAGGGAGAGGAAGGGGAGATTGAAGGGAGGGAAGGAGAGGGGGGAGAGGAAAGGAGGGGGAGAGGGAAGGGGAGGGGAGGAGGGAAGGGAGAGGGGAGAGGGGGGAGAGGGAAGGGAAGGGGGAAGGGAAAAAAGGGGGAAGGGGGAAGGGAATGGAAGGGAGAGGGAAAGGGAGAGGAAGGGAAAGGAGAGGAAGGGGAGAGGGGAAGGGAAAGGGGGGAGAGGAAGGGGAAAGGGAGAGGGGAAAGGGGGAAAGGGGAGAGGGAAGGAGAAAGGGGAGGGGAGATGGAAGGGGAGAGGAAAGGAGGGGGGGGGGAGGGAAGGGGAGATAGGGGAAGGGAGAGGGATGTGGAGGGGGAGAGGAAAGGTGAGAAGGGGGAGAGGGAAGGAGAGAACGATTTCTGCCATGAAAACAGTACAAAGTCAAATCTCTGTGCTACAACCGCCTTAGCTCTACCGCTCCAGTACTGTCTACTTGACTGAATTCCTGAAAGTTTGCAACCCAACCCGCCAGCTACGCTCTTCTAATGATACTTCCATTATTTGTCTTCCCTCTGTGTGCACGCACTCGCCTGGTCAGAGATCTTTTTCTTATGCTGTACCGTCTGGCTGCAACAGTGTCCCTTACAAAGTCAGATCATCAAACACATTCACCTGCTTCAGACCATCAGTGAAAATTTCACCTCTTCAAGCTATCCTATTGGCTGTGTGTGTGTGTGTGTGTGTGTGTGTGTGTGCGTGCGTGCTGTGCTGCTGGGCTGCTGTGCGTGTGGTGTGTGTGTGTGTGTGTGTGTGTGTTGTGCGTGTGTGTGTGTGTGTGTGTGTGTGTGTGCATATGCATGTGCATGTGCCTGCGTACACACGTACAACAGCGCGCACGCGCATACACACTACACACATTCGCGCAAACACAGCACACACACACACACACACACACACACACACACACACACCAACAACACAAAAACAAACAAAAACACACACACACACACACAAAACAACACACACACACACACACACACACACAGCGAGCACACACACACACACACACACACACACACACACCACACACTCACACACACACCACCACACACAACACACACACACACACAACAACTCACACACAGACAACAGACACACACACTCCACACACACGACAGACAGACACACACACCACCACAGACAGACAGACGACAGACAGACAAGACAGACAGACGACGAAAGTGACACACACACACACACACACACACACACACACACACACACACACACACACACACCACACACACACACAAACACACACACACACACACACAACACCACACACACACACACACACACACACACACACACACACACACACACACACACACACACACTGACACACACACACACACACACACACACACACACACAGAGGGACACACACAGAGACACAAACACCCACACAGACATCCACAACACGTACACATCCACTCTGCCCTCGGAGCCTTTCGAACGTCAGTGATTTTCATACAAAACGGTCAAAATCGGAAAGAAAAGGGGAAAAAAGGAAGCACTGTATCACGTGTACATATCGCATCAGCCTTTTAGAAGTCTTTGAAGTTTCTTCAGCCTGCCACAAAATGATGCTTCCGTATGGCAGAAAAAGAGAAAACTTGAAAACTTTAAGTCGTTGTGCATGGATAATATCGCTCTTTTCCTCGTTGAATTTCATTTAGGAGACGAAGGGGGACACGACTCCGGCAGACAATCCTTTCAATATCTCAAAAATGATTACTCCAAAAGGCTTGGACGAATTTTAAATAGAAAGGCCATTTGTCTGTGTTATTTGATAGCCGAACGCAAGAGAAATCGCGGCAAAAAGAAAGAGACCGATGAAAAAGGATGGGTGATGGGGAAGGTCAGAGCTGGGGCCTGCCTCCCACGCAATGTGGTCTACATGTCGCTGCCAGCTTTCCGGCCAGTCTGACATGAGAAAGTTGGCCAGTTACCAGTGGTTTACAATTCTCCATAAAGATTTTGCCTGCCTCTTTCATGGGTCGCCCGAGACTGGAGGCGCCTATCGTAAAAATGTGCAACGTCGATGTGAATGAATATAACACTTAAGTCGCTCCAATTCGAGAAGACCGATGTCCTTTTTTTTCTCCTTCTAGGTGCAACCTTCTTCAAAAAAAAAAAAAAAAAAAAAAAAATCCGCCCACTATTCTTGCTTCTCATTCAGTTGCAAAACTCCAAAACTTTGTTTGAACTTTGTTTAGCCCCGTCTCTGCTAGTGCGACGCGGCCAAAGTTAAGAGAGAGAGAGAGAGAGAGAGAGAGAGAGAGAGAGAGAGAGAGAGAGAGAGAGAGAGAGAGAGAGAGAGAGAGAGAGAGAGAGAGAGAGAAGATTAGTTTTAGGAATAAAGCGACTATCTCCTGTACACAGTTCTCAGAGACAGAAAGAGAGTGACTGACTGATTAAACTTTACACCTGAACTGTGGCTGATAAAGGCAGACTTCCAGAACTGCCAGTGCTACAGTGCTACTAGCAAACACGTCAGTCATAGTAAAAAAATTATCAGCATAAATGGAGAGAGAGAGAGAGAGAGAGAGAGAGGAGAGAGAGAGAGAGAGAGAGAGAGAGAGAGAGAGAGAGAGAGAGAGAGAGAGAGAGAGAGAGGAGGAAGAGAGTCGGGTGAGAGAGAGAGAGTCGGGGGAGAGAGAGAGAGAGAGAAAGGGGGAGAGAGAGAGAGAAGAGGGAGAGAGAGAGAGAGCGGAGAGAGAGAGAGAGAGAGAGAGAGAGAGAGAGAGAGAGAGAGAGAGAGAGAGAGAGAGAGAGAGAGAAAACTCGAATTCGAAAACTTTATTTTACAAGGATTGTAGTTTAGGTTCAGTGAAAACCGGTCTAACACCTAGTCCTTGCTAAGCTACTGATGAATGAAAATAAAATTACACGCACACACTCACGCGCTAAAAGATTAATACCATCTTTATTACAAGTTCCTTTTATGTTCGCCTTGTTGTGACTTCATGTATGTAAGATTCGGGCCGTACTTATACAAGTAATTTTGCTTGTTGCTCGGCCCAACTGTTCTGTTTTTAATATATTGTTATATATAAAATAAATCTGGTTTAAACCAACTTACCGGTTTCAAACTATTCACACAGTGGTTTTGGTGTAAACCGAGTCGCAACTAAACGGTCGCGACAAAAACACTGCGTCTCTTCTCTTCCTGCCCGCTCTCTCTCTCTCTCTCTCTCTCTCTCTCTCTCCTTCTCTCCCCTCCACTAGCCCCCCGCCACGAGCCCCACCACCCGACACCACGTCTTTCTGTTGTCTATTTCTGTCACTCTGACACTCTGTCTCTGTCTCTGTCTCCGTCTCTCCAAACACCAAAGCACGTGTTATAACGTACTTAACAATCACCTGCCGTGTATGTCTCACTAACTGTATTCATTTTCAAAATTAAGCTTTATTTTAACAATCACCTACCGTGTATGTCTCACTAACTGTATTCAGTTTTCAAAATTAAGCTTTATTTTCAATTGTCGATTTCAATAGCTGTTTATTTCTCCTAAGTTTAAATGCATAATTTCACCTCTTTCGTCTGCCCCCTCCATCTCCCCCCCCGTCCTTT
>JABMCL010000522.1:582500-585000 GCA_018857735.1 Alviniconcha marisindica | reverse complement strand
AAGGACACTCATAAACACGACACGCGTCCACCCTAGGTTAACTAGTTTTTGTTTGTCTGTTTTTAATGATAAAACAAAACAAAAAACTAAACAAAAAAACAACAACAACAACAAAAATAAAGGGAGGGGGGGGGGGAGGGGGGATGAAGATAAATAAAGGGTTTGTCTCGGTTCAAACGATTTTAGTTTTATTCAACTTGTTATGGCGTAAGCAATATTAATATATTGAGTTGTCTACTGATTTCGAAGTTACTTCCATCTGAGCGCCACGCCGCGTGGCATAATTAATATATTGAGTTGTCTCAGTATTTCAAAGTTACTACCATCTGAGCAAGGCCTACAAATAAACTGTCAGTTCATAGCTGCCAGCTGTGAGAGCCTATGGCGTAATCAACGATGGCAGTGGCAGACCAGCGTTTGGAGTTTGTTCTGCACCAGCGCCACATTTTACCACGAACATTGCACGCAAACTCCGCCCCCTGCGCCGGAGCTAGGAGGCAGGCACTCAACAACAGCCGGCGCGTGACGAACTCGTGCTCAGCATCACTCCCACGCGCTCTGTGGCACCTGGCCGACGTCGCCTGCCCTAAAGAGAGCCACCCCCATCATTCTTGCTGTGACGACGCCTTCAATCTAACCCCCAACCCGCTACCCTCCCTCTCTCTCCTGCCCTTCCCGCACCCCACCACACCTACCCCTCTCACCTCCTCCGTCTCTCCTCTCTCTCTCTTTCTCTCTTGCATCCAGGGCCGTCACAACGCATCATCAAATCCGTAAACCGTGTCCCGTCGAGCTATCTACTCCGTATACCTCCTGCGCGCGCTTGCTCCGTTGCGATTGGCTGACCACAAGAGGAACGCGCTTGGCGTGCGCGCGAGCCTTTTTGACACCGTGGAGAGAGGCATGCTACGCGAAAGAGGGAGGGAGGCTATAAAATATCCCATTCCAAGGACCAACATACACACACACTCTCTCTCACGTTCCAACGGTCGTCCGTGCTCATGGGACTTTTTCAAGAAGCGCAAAAGAAATCGGCTAGTAGATTAGGCGTGAAAAGACTGCTGACAGAACAATTACGCCGCAGAAGAAGTTCCAACGCCGGAACCGCTGTAGTTACCTTGCCAGGTAACGGAGAAGAATTTTCTCTGCTGCAACTGCTCAGGGGTACTTTCTTTCTGTGAGTGCTGCTGGAGTGGTGAGGAAACAGACGCTAAAGGCCTGGCGGTTCCTCACTTACTTACAACTCAGTGCCGTTACTTAAATTTAAAGATCCGAGTCAGTGTCCAGACTCCCTGTTGTTCTTGAAGTTTCAGATTTTCTCTGTCAGTTCCGATCAACTACTTTTTGGTGAGTTATTTCCGTGGTGTGTGGAATTTCATCTTCAGAGGTTTTGAAGAGCGGGATATTTTGCACTGGGACATTTTGTGCGTGGAGTCAGTACTGTGTGAGTTGTTTGAACGGAACATCTATTTGTTCAGCCTGTTAGAAGTGGTACTGTTTCCGTATCCTTCTTTCGCTTTCATTTCATTTGACTTCAAACAGAAAATGTTCACGAAAAACTGAAGAGGGACATTTTTCCCCCAGAGCATACCGTTTGTGTAGATAATGCTTTACGAAGGAAAAAAAATAAAAAATCAGAACAAACAACAAAATCGCAGTTATACAAAGCGAATTTTTTTAATCAAGAAAATCACATAACTTTATATAACCAGCACAAACTTTGTGTGTGTGTGTGTGTGTGTGTGTGTGTGTGTGTGTGTGTGTGTGTGTGTGTGTGTGTGGTGTGGTCAGAGCAGTATCATTCAGCAACATCAACAACAACAAAACAAAACAAACAATTAAACAGCCAAGATTGATAAAATTCTTTGTCAGAAAATAAAATAATTCTCAGCTAAAAGTGTCAATCTGACTTTTTTGAAACAGAAATTCCTTCACTCAAACGACCCAGCACCGTGACGGGGAAAACTTCACCGTAAAACCAGCACTACTACAACGTCAATCACTCCACCACCCCTGCGATCGCTGGCACCACCACCACCACCGTCACCACCTGCCGACCAGCCACCAAGGCGGAAAAACTTCTTCAAGGACCTTCGAGCCTTTAATCATCAGTTGTGGCCCTTGGTCCGTCCTGTAGTCGACCCAGATGGCAGACACACGCGTGGTGGTGTAGCCGGGACTGACCGAATGACTGACTGACTGCATGGAGCGGCAATGTCCCCGTGGTGGAATCCCGGCGCAAACGACGGCGCTCTAGTGGACCGCAGCGGCTGACGTTGGTTGATTGCATCACTGTTTTGTTATTGTTCTCGCCGCGGAAGGATACCGACCGCGCTGCTGCCGTAGGGCGCGAGGCAGCGGGAGCGCTCAAACCGTCATGAGGGGGGCGCTGTGGATGGCTCTCTTCTCCGTCTGTCTTCTGAGGGTCACAGGTCAGTTCAGTCGTCTAGTCTTCTTCTTCTTCTTCTTCTTCTTCTCTTCTTCTTCTTCTTCTTCTCTC
>JABMCL010000522.1:570000-572500 GCA_018857735.1 Alviniconcha marisindica | reverse complement strand
GGCCCATATTACATTAGGACCAGCGCTTATAATCACAGACAAAGGACTAGACACTGAGCTCACTACCCTGACACGGGGGTGGGGTGGGGGATTGAGGGGAGACGGTTAGTGCCAGAACTGGTATTCGACCCGGCAACCTCTCAGTCCTGAGCCAAATGTCTTAACCGCTGAGCCACTAGATTCCAAACAACTTTCACTAAGCACAACATTTGATTGTTGATGCTCGTGCTACCGGCAACCTGCAGGAAATAATAAGTGAGTAAAAATATTTTGAGCACTTTTTTTTTAAAGTTATAAACACACACACACACACGCACGCACACACACACACACACACACACACACACACACACACACACACACACACACACACACACACACACACACACACACACACACACTACACACACACACGCACACACACATACACACACATTCAGCTACAAAGTGTGTGTGTTGTGCGATCTGATCACTCACTTTAGATGTGGATTATCTCAGTGTGGATGTGTTTGATAGGACGGCTGGTGGATGAGGTTGAATGTGACGTGGACTAACTGTGGGTGTGGTGATGTTGAGGCAGTTTTGTGGTCAGACTCTAACATTGTACAACACTTCGTACAGTTTTTACCTGTATGCGCTAAAACAAGCTTTCAGTAAATTGTTAACACTCTGTTACTATTTATTCCCTGCAGACTTTTGGTCTGTATCACGGGCACCAACAAACAACGGTTGTGTTTAGTGAAGGCCGTTTTGGAGGTCGGTGACCTTGAAGAACCAGGTGCTTTGCTGCTTGTTACTTAACTCGTTTACTGACAAACATACTCCCCCCCCCCTCTCTCTCTCTCTCTCTCTGAGGTGACCCTGTCTGGTTGACAGGACGCTAAAATCCATTTTCTCTCTCGTCCTGAGGTGATCGATCCTGTGTGGTGGACATGATACTATAATCCAGTTTTTTTCTCCCTCTCGTCTTGAGAGGTCCCTCTGTGGTTGACAGGACGCTAAAATCATTTGCTCTCTCTCTCTCTCTCTCTCTCTCTCTCTCTCTCTCTCTCTCTCTCTCTCTCTCTCTCTCTCTCTCTCTTTCGATCGTCCTAAGGTGATCCTGTATAGCTGACACGACGCTAAAGTCCAGTTCTGTCTGTCTGTCTGTCTGTCTGTCTGTCGTCTGTCTGTCTGTCTCTCCTCTCTCTCTCTCTCTCTCTCTCTCTCTCTCTCACGCTCGCTCGCTCGCTCGCTCTCGTCCTAAGGTGACCCTGTATGGTCGACAGGACGCTAAAGTCCAGTCTCTCTCCCTCTCTCTCTCGCTCTAGTTCGTGTCAGTTGGGATTAGCTGGTGTCGGCGTTGCCACAACCCACATGCTGCGGCTCCAAGCAGGGTAGAAGGTCCGCGACTGACCGAGCTAAAAGACACATGATGTTCAGTCCGGAATGCCTCGGGCACCGAGCAAGCAGGTAGAGAAAGGCTGAGCGACTGACACGATGACCTGCCGGAATGCAGGTGATGCACGTGCGTGTGTTGACGCCAGCGTTCATCGCACCCCACTGAACACGTTTGCCAGCCTTCACCTGCGCACAAAAACCTATCAACTCTCTCGCCGGCACTTTCCACTAGCAGTTAGGTAGCTCTGCCCTGCTTCTCCTCCTCCTCCCCTCCTCCACCTCCTCCTCCGCCGCTTCTTCAGTGTTGCCGGTTGTTGACGGGTGAGCTGGACTGGTGAATAACGTTCGCGGAATGAAGGTGAAGTGTTTGCACATGCATGGAGTCAGGCGATTGTATGCGACCTACGGATGGCAGCGGCTTGGCCGGGGACTGAGCGTTTGACCTGATCAATCACAGTGAGACGGACGGTTATAAATCATTGGTGTTTCGGGCCAGTGTACTTACACCGCTTCACTTCTGGTCTAGTACAGAGAGAGTTAGTTTGTTTTGTTTTTTTAGGGGGGGGAGGGGGGGGAGGGATGAGATGGCAAAGAGAGAGAGAGAGAGAGAGAGAGAGAGAGAGAGAGAGAGAGAGAGAGAGAGAGAGAGAGAATTGGGGGTATGAGAGAGAGAGAGAGAGAGAGAGAGAGAGAGAGAGAGAGAGAGAGAGAGAGAGAGAGAGAGAGAGAAGAGAGAATTGGGGTGATGAGAGAGAGAGAGAGAGAGAGAGAGAGAGAGAGAGAGAGAGAGAGAGAGAGAGAGAGAGAGAGAGAGAGAGAGAGAGAGAGATTGGGTTTATAAAAGCCTCAGGAGCAAAACATTTAGAGAGCAGAACAATGCAGCGTGAAGTGCACTTCATTTTTGACAGGAGCTCTGCACAAGGGACATAATTATGGCATGATCTATATAAGCAGTTTTTTTTTGTTTTTTTTACCGCAAACATGAACAGCAATGGGCCTTATACTAAATTAAAACTTAGCAAGTAAGCTCCAAATATACTTCCGAATATCAACTGAAACATATTATTTTTGCTTGTGCATGATTTGTTTTAAGTGGTCAGTAAATGACTACTGATCTATC
>JABMCL010000522.1:560000-565000 GCA_018857735.1 Alviniconcha marisindica | reverse complement strand
AGGTTTTTGGTATAACATGGACGGGGGGTGGGGGGAGTATTCGTGTGTCTTGTGCAAAGGAACGAAGCTCTCTCTCTCTCTCTCTCTCTCTCTCTCTCTCTCTCTCTCTCTCTCTCTCTCTCTCTCTATATATATATATATATATATATATATATATAAAACGGTCACATTTGACGTTGGACGTTGATGTGGTATAGTATATATATGTTTAGTCATGTATTTAATTTCTCTGATGATATAATAAAGTAATCTTGAACCTTGAATCTCATCTCCGGACCAATGTTCCCCTAAAAAACAACAACAACAAAACTATAAAAAATAAATTTAAAAAAGTAAGAAAAAGAAAAAAAGAAGAAAAAAAGAAAGAAGCCCACAACAACACACACACACACACACACACACACACACACACACACACACACACACACACACACACACACACACACACACAACACAAACACACACACAAAAACAAACACCCAGCAACAATGGTCATATTTGATGTTGGACGTTGTGCGCTGTGGCTCTGGCACCGTGGTTGTTTACACGCCTGTGGTTCCCTTCTCCGTGTGTGTAGCCATAGTAGCCCAGCAAGCCATGCACTCCCCCACCGCCGCCCTGCCAAGAATGTGAAAGGTCGGTGACGTGTGCAACTGTTTGTCGTTGTTGCGGAGTGAGAAACCGGCCCACAATGCACAGCTCGTGGGAAAGAATCGCTTGAAGATATTTGTTGTGTTCCTGTTACAATGCCAGTCTTGTTGTTTAAAGGAGCTGTGAAACGCTGTGAAATACAAGAGCAGGATTAGGCCCTGTCCTGGCTGTTTTCGGACCCCCCTCGCCCCCTTCCAACACACACTACACACACACACGCACACGCACGCACACGCACACACACACACACACACACACACACACACACACACACACCCTTCACACACCACACACACACAAACACACACACACACACACACACACACACACACACACACACACACACACACACACACACACACACACACACACACACACACACACACACACACACACACACACACACACACACATTCCCGTCACACTCGTATCACCCTTGTCCTGATTTTAGGGCAACGGAATTCAGCTTAGTAGATCTTCGCATGGATAAAGACAACGCAAAACTGAATTGATAGAACGCCGTATGGAGTTCAGTGGAGCAGCTGTACACTTCTTTATATATATATATAAGAGAGAGAGAGAGAGAGAGAGAGAGAGAGAGAGAGAGAGAGAGAGAGAGAGAGAGAGAGAGAGAGAGAGAGAGAGGAGTGCATACTTTTATTGTCTGTGTAAAGCGGCTTTCGTAAGCACTCATGCCTGCAGTGCTTGTAAAGTATCCGGGGGCAAAATTGATGTCCTACATACTTAAAATGGACTTAAAATTAAGACATTAATTTGTCAGCTTAATGCTTAGGCCGGAAATGGGAGAGACGCTGGAAACGTCCTCTGTGAAAATACTTGTGTATGAAAACGGGCAGGCTCAGTGACGCCTTTTCTGTGGGTTGTAAAACAATCACGAGCTGCCAAGACTGAGACGAAGCGTTCTCAGGGTCGAGACAACTCATGCGCGATGCGTAGCCTAATTTACTCTCTGTTTTCATCAACTGCGGGATAAATGTTTCGTTACCATTTTTCAGAATAATTATGGACGTAATGCATTATCACTAAGTGAAACTGCTTTGGACTTTTCTTCCTGAAGGTGATATGTATATATGTATGTATGTATGTATGTATGTATGTATGTATGTATGTATGTATGTATGTATGTATGTATGTATGCATGCATGCATGCATGCATGCATGTATGTATGTATGCATGCATGCATGCATGCATGCATGCATGTATGTATGTATGTATGTATGTATGTATGTATGTATGTACTATGAAGCTCTGAAGCAAGAATGACTGCTAGCATTCTAAAACAAGATCCAAACACATACAAGGTTCAAAAGAACGCTATATCTTCGGACAAAACACAACATGCGAATTTTCGGCGTAATCCCCTTCAAGTTATTGTCGGTCCGTACAAGTTTTCATTTTCCCACCAGTAGTCGCCTTTGTCGCTGACGGCAACACTGGGTAGGTAGGTAGTGTTGCTTAATGTCCTCAGATGTCAGTTGACATATTAGGGACAAGCTGAGACCAATGCCGAAGCATGGTTCAATATAGCTTTACGTCCACGGAAACCAGAAGGCTCGTTAGGACGGACAGCCCAGGACGGCCACCTCGACTCTCACACAGCTCCTGAACTATGGCAACACTTGTTGTTGAAGTGATGCTTAATGTCCTCAGATGTCAGTTGACATATTAGGGACAAGTTGTGACCAATGCCGAAGCACGGTTCAGTAATTCTTTACGTCCACGGAAACCAGAAGGCTCGTTAGGACGGACAGCCCAGGACGGCCACCTCGACTCTCACACAGCTCCTGAACTATGTGGCAACACTGACCAGAGCCGCCATATTTATACGGCGTTTAGGATGCTTAAACGTGGAAAATTAGCCTGTGAATTTAAACGCGATTAGGCCTGCCGGATAGCCCTATATGCACTTCACGCGGCTTCACATAGTTTGAGTTGTTTGTGTGGTTAGAAACTTACTGCTGACTGAGCTTCAAGGAGAAGCTGTCAGTTAGGTATCCGTTTTTAGAGACCTATTGCGTGAATTACAATGGCAGTTGTCGGAGAAAGGATGTCGTAAATCGACGCATGGAGCTTGGATGGTCTGTCTGTGATCCTTCGTCTTACAGCCAGGAGGTTCAGTGCCCTGTGACCTGACCAAAGCAAAGAATTGAGCCTCAACCCATTGAAAAACAAGAAGCAAAAAACACCGACCTGAAGAAAAGGGTTGTCTGCCAACGTTGTGAAACAAAATCAGAACACATAAACGGTTAAAAAGAATGCTTATTTCTTTTCTTTTTAACTGATACGACAAAAATTGCGCAAATCTTCATAAAACAAAACAAACAAACAAACAACAACAACAAAAATCAAGTCAAGTCAAAAAACTTTAACCATCCCTCACAGGGCAGTTCAACTTAACTAATATAACCGAGTTCCCTCTCCTGTTGGTTTTGCATACCAGGGAGCGGAAACGACGTCCATGGGGCAAGCGTTCGCACTCCCCACACAGGGCATTTTCAGGGTCCTTCATAACAGAGTGGACCTTGAGCAGCATTTGTTGATCATAGAACAAAGACAAACTTCTAACTTTATCACAGATAAAACAAACAACAAGCTACCAGGTAATGCACCAGCAAACGATGATAGGAATAACATTTTATTGGCTATTGATCGTCGTTTGTTTTAATTAGACAATAGCAACACTCTTTTCTTTAAAGCAAGAGACAGATTACGGCGTTAATACACTAAAAAATGATTACAGGAATGAAATTTGATCAAATATTTATCATCATTTGTTTGTGTGTTATCTGTCTGTTTGTTGCTTGAAAAAAAGAAATGAAAAAAAAGAAGAAGCGTTTCATTGATAATGGCGCATGTTTTGCATTGTCTAATTAAAATAAGCATTGTTTCTTACCTATTGCGAGTTTGATCCCAAAACTCTGTACAAGTGTTACATATGCCCAAAAGTCCTCTCTAGAAGTGTATCAGCAATTCCCCCAAAATTCGGGCTTAGTAAACACCAGGTTACTTACTTACTCCTTCCAAATTCCCGTGGTCAAATTATTCACTGATAATTATGTACAGGGACCGAAAACAAGCAAAAACGACTATGACCGCATGCCGAAAGGAACTCTCACTTTAGACTTGTGCGCCACGATCATTTACACAGATGCAGGTGCTCTCCAACATTTGGGGATGCCACAAATTGTTCTCAACCCAACCCCAAACCCACGGTTGACCACTGCATCTGGCATGCATCTCGAGCATGGAGCTAAAACAACAACAACAACAACAACGAACAAACATGCCGGAAACATTGCCAAAGTTTTAAATGTTTTAAGCTGACCTAGATTATGTTTTGGACAACCTGGATCCTGTTTATAACTTGACCTAGATCCTGTTTATAATTTGACCTAGATCCTGTTTATAATTTGATCTATATCCTGTTTACGACATGACTTAGATCGTCTTTCCTGTTGTCTGATCACTGAGTATGTCCAAGATTTCCAACAGCTGGCTCGTTTCAGAGACTTTTGAAATCGCCACTGAATAGTAGCCATCGACGCACCCGCGAAGGCACAAAAGAACGGAATCCGTGATTTGTTTCCCGTGGATACTCAGTATCCACGTAATGGTAAAAATTATTTTGTTTTGAATATCCTGAAAACACATGACGTAGCGGATTGCGTGCCCTGCTTCCCACGGAGCATTCCAAAGTGCACGCCACTCTCCACCAGTCTGTCTTCACTTTTTACTTTTCTAGCGTTGTAACGTTATACGTAGGTATATAATTCCCACACAGTATCGCCAAATTTATGGCCCAAAATAGCCTTCGGGATTTCCTTTGTTCGAAAACAGACACTAGCGAAGATGGGGAAAAAAAAATCTGAAACAGAATGACTGGAACTGTGTGCCTGTGTTAAAATAAATAAGCGTTCGTTTAAACCTTTCTGTGTTTGGAACTAATGAAGATGGTCGACGGAAGATTGTCTCTTTTAGGTAAACCAAAAACGTCTTCGCCAGTTGAAGAAGAAGCAGAACCTAGATCGAGTTTCGTTCCTCCCATCGTCAGTAGATTTAGCTGTCTGTTTAGAGAGGTTTACCCTGAACATTTGCGCATGTTTTGCGTTGTCTGATTAACATAAGCGTTCTTTTCAGCCGTTTGTTTTTTGATCTTGCTCCACAACAGTAGCAGTACACTTTGTTTTAGTTTAGATTTTACTTTGAATGAAATCTTTTGCTGCTATCTGCTAAGACATTTCCCTTCATTCCGGCATGTCCGGGGCAGTACACCCACATGAGTTTCCGAAGGTGGATGTCGAACATTGCACTCCATTTTTTACTTTTT
>JABMCL010000522.1:552500-555000 GCA_018857735.1 Alviniconcha marisindica | reverse complement strand
GACCTCCTCACCCCCCCCCCCCCCCCCCCCCCCACCCCGCCTTCTCCCCGAAAAGTGTTGTGAACAGTCCCACCATGGCCAGGTGTGCGGGTGCCGCTATGCTGTTATCGTCACAGATACTAAAGGGCCAGTTCCAATGACTCCCGCGAGGAAAAGTTTAGCCAGGAGTGGCCCTTTATTCTCGCTTTCAAATTTGCATTTTAAGGGGCTGTGATCAAGCGATACACCTGATATATTTTGCATTGAACTTACGGAGAGCCTTTCCGCTTAGTCACAGAATTATATGTTGCATGTAAATTCCATGTCAGTTTCACTTAATTCCAGGCTGTGGGTCCGTTGTCTGTCTGTGAACTCTGTCTGTCTGTCTGTCTGTCTGTCTGTCTGTCTGTCTGTCTGTCTGTCTGTCTATGTCTGTCTGTCTTTCTGTCAGTCTGTCTGTCTGTCTGTGTCTCTGTCTGCCTGTCTGTCTGTCTGTCTCTCTCTCTTGAGTATAGTCGTGTTTATTGGTGTTTGTAGTAAGGACTGGCTGTTTGACAGGTCCAAATGGGCCTAACGCCACTATCCTTGAGTATTAAAGTTTTCGAGTTCGGGTTCGAGTGGGGGATGGGGGGGTGGGGTGGGGGGGGGGTATGTGGTATCGGGAGGGGGATTTTTTGTGCGTGTTTTTTAAAGACATTTTTGCATTATGTTTATAACTTCGTCATTGACAACATAGCTTGCTTGCAACATGCTGTCGCTAACATTAGCACAGCTGCATCACTGACATTAACTTACAACAGCCGCATCCCATCGCTGACATTAGCACAGCTGCATCATTGACACCAGTTTTCAACAACCGCAAAGCTGCATCACTCACACCAGCTTGCAACAGCCAAATCCCATCGCTGACATTAGCACAGCTGCATCACTGACACCAGTTTTCAACAACCGCAAAGCTGCATCACTGACACCAGCTTGCAACAGCCAAATCCCATCGCTGACATTAGCACAGCTGCATCACTGACGCTAGTAACAGCCGCGCGGCGCATGCCATCACTGACAGCAGCATCACCGTGACGGATGACCGCCCTGCACCCTCAGAACTGTTGACGCTAACTGAATTGTCACGGCTGCTCTATCGTTTGTTTGTTTGCTTGCTTGTTGCAGTGGACAGCGTCATCATCCGGGACTACCGGGCAAAGGCCAAGTTCGCGCCGGGCAGCGCCCTGGAGAAACTCGACCCGGACAGGGACCTGACAGGGAGGAACCAACGCCAGAGAGCCCGGAAGAAAACCTTTCGACCTACGACCAGTCGCTGCTGCAAAATCGGCTACAAGGTGGCGAAGAGAAAGCTGTCGTGCGACGTGCGCCTGTTGGAGATCGTCCGAAAGTACGGTGATCTGCAGAGGGCCAAGATGAGGTATAACCGACCGAGGAAGATCAGACCCTCCAAGATCTCGGCCAAACTCTCCAACAAGCTCGGAAAGTGCTCGGCCACCTTCCCTAAGTTTTTCGAAAAGTGCTGCAAGTACCGCGAAAAATATTACAAAAGCATGGCCAAGTGCAAAAAGAGGTCGCGCAAAGAACGGAAAAAATGCAGACAGTCGATTCGAAGGCGATACAAACCTCCCAACACCGGGCGCGGCATTGCTAAGCAAAGGAGATCTAGAGTTTGATGGGAAGACCTGAGAAAACGTGGAAGGTGTTTGGAATTGTTTTGATGTGACGCGAATGTGATGTCATCAGTGTTCACGTTGTGACATCAGCCTCACGATTACGCTACGTCAGCATCTCGAAGAAAGACCGAAAAGAAAAGAAAAATCCGTAGTATCTCTTGTGTTGTGATTTTCCAAAGAACAATCAGACTGTCTCATGACAACAAAGAAATTCAACTCTAATCCAAGTTGGAAAGGGGAGGGGGGGGGGGGGGGGGAGAGACAAAGAAGACGAAGAAATAAATCCAGAACTGGGTATTGCTGACTCGACAAGATGGTGAGGTCAAACTTGGTACCAAAGTTTTATCGGAAACAATAAAACTCTTAGAATAACAACAAGAAGAGGGGTGCCGTCAATCCAGCTAAATTATTTCCATATTCCTTACTGCTCTCGCGGCTCAACTGTGATCGACTGACTGGTGCATTACGGTGTGACTGCTAACGTTTGAATGTTGAAGACAACACGATGTCTCGTTCTTCAGTCGCATATCGGAAGCGATGACGACGCAATGTGGCATGACGTAGAGACATGAGGTCATTTTCTCAGGACATGACGTCAGATTCTCAGGAAGCAATCCCAGGTTTTGATGACGTGTTGCTCGATCGCCAAGGCTGGTCCACATGGCAAAGAGGCATTTGTCGTCGTTTTTTTCCCTATAGTCGGGACACGTATTTCTGTGCACTGATCTAAAAGTACACGAACAGCGGCCATGACACTGACGTTGAAGCTAAGCGGACGCCATATTGCATGTCTCATACACTAATTTCAAAAGCACGCGCGCATACACACTCACACACACGCACAC
>JABMCL010000522.1:545000-550000 GCA_018857735.1 Alviniconcha marisindica | reverse complement strand
ACTGTTATTATCTGTGATCATCATCGTCATTATTATTGCCATCCCCATCCCCATTCATCAGTTTTGTTACAACTGGAGATGAAGATGAGAAAGCCAGTGGCGGAGTTCAAATGTGTAAACTTACCTGTCTTGCCACAGGTCGGGCTAACTCGCCTCGTTCTCTTAAGGACGAGTGCTCCAGGTCTGTTTTGGAGCGATTATCACGTGCTAATACTGTACTGAATTGAAGTGCTTTTGTTTGGAGAAGTATAAGACCTAAGATTTGTTTGTGAACGTTAATGGCATAGCGTACATTCTTATTTGATGTGGGCAATCGTTTTGTTTATTTTATGCTTTGAGCGTGTGCAAGTACGTTCCAGAATACCTGTGTGTGCGTGTGTGTGTGTGTGTGTGTGTGTGTGTGTGTGTGTGTGTGTGTGTGTGTGTGTGTGGTGTGTGTGTGTGTGTGTTGGTGTGTGTGCGCGCGCGCGCGCGCGCATGTCTGTGCGTGCGTCTCTCTCTCTCTCTCTCTCTCTCTCTCTCTCTCTCTCTCTCTCTCTCTCTCTCTCTCTCTCTCTCTCTCTCTCTCTCTCTCTCTCAAAAGAACACTGATTTTTGTTGTTGTCATTGTGGATTTTTTTCTCTCTGCAAAGTATGGTTTTTTATTGTAGCCATAGAGAATGTGAATGCCTTGGTGACCACTTCGAATCTGATTCTCGTCTTGTTGAACTGTTAATAAATGTTGAGTAACTCGAACAGGCTGTGTTTCGTCGTGGACTTGTGTATGATTCTCAATCAGTGATTCAGATTGGTTTGATTGATTCAGAGTGAGTGATAGAGCGATTGAGTTGTTGACTGGTTGATTAATTGACTGACTGTTGGATGGAGGGATCCCAGTAACTTAATTAGTGAAGAATAGTCTAACTGATTCACACAGAGAGTGGATAATTGATTGAATGATTGATTCACAGGGCGAATATAATTATATCTCAGTAAAATAATTATGCACAACGGTATGATTCAATGTGAGTGAGAATCTTAGTAAGTGGCTAAATGATTTATTGATAGGTGGATGGGTTGGTGGTCTGGCCAAACGATGTGTTAGTCGTCTTGAAGACAGAACTTGCATCTGAGACAGAAAGATATAAAGGAAGTGTATTGTATTATCTTTTATTGTACCACACTGCAAAACGCTAGACAAATAACTTCATCGCAACCTCTGTCTGTCTGTCTATCTATCTGTCTGTCTGTCTGTCTGTCTGTCTCTGTCTCTGTCTCTCTCTGTCTCTCTGTCTCTCTGTCTCTGTCTCTGTCTCTGTCTCTGTCTCTGTCTCTGTCTCTGTCTCTCTCTCTCTCTCTCTCTCTCTCTCTCTCTCTCTCTCTCTCTCTCTCTTGTCTCTGTCTGTTTCTCTTTCTGCCTTTCTTTCTTTCTCTGTCTGTCTGTCTCTGTCTGTCTGTCTGTCTTTGTCTCTGTCTGTCTGTCTGTCTGTCTGTCTGTCTGTCTGTCTGTCTGTCTGTCTGTCTCTCCTCCTCTCTCTCTCTCTCTCTCTCTCTCTCTCTCTCTCTCTGACGAGGTGACCCTATGCGATTAACCTGACGGTGAAATCCAAGAACTGTCCAACTCTTTTTTTAGGTCTCGTATCTTTTGTTGTTGACCAGACACAGACAACCTGAACATAAAGGAACTGCTACTACTTGACATCCAGCATCATCCTGCAATAACCTAACACCACAAACATTTCACTGTGCCCTCACCGCACGTATGGACAATTTAACTCCGATGGAAGTCGCAGAGATCTATTGAAATAGACGTCTATAGATGTACTATTTGCTTTTGCATACACACCGATAGGAATGTGTAGCGCTGTTCGAATGCCCACTGTACGTCCACTGTACCTTTACCCATGTAAGCCGTCCCGCGTTTTCCACAAGGGGTAATGATCGAACACTAGGAACAATAACAGCAACAACCACAAAACAGCAACACACACACACACACAACACACACACACACACACACACACACACACACACACATATATATATATATAATATATATATATATATATATATATATATATATATATATATATATATATATATATATATATATATATACTCAATCACTTAATTGGTACCAAACGCTAACGAGCTCAGTGGATACACTACACGGCCCATGAAAGTTAAGTGGAAGTGTTGATAACGGTAGGCATCCTGGTTCCGAAGACTACAATGAGTTCGCGGTCTAGGCCGTTTAGGATGTCTTGCAGTTTTTACAGTGCCCCAGAGCAATTCCACACTGGAGTAGCAGCTCCCAACTGTTTCATTTGAGTGGTGTAAATCTCACAACTGCATTGAGGTGGAGTGGGACGGTGGCCTTGATGGACCATCGGACCGAAAAGCTGAAATTAACTGTTCTTTGATGAAACAAACAAAACAAACAAAAACCGAAACAAACAAAAAGAGAGAAAAACAACAACAACAACAACAAAAACCAGAGTGTGTCATCACACCACAAAAGGTATCAACTAGGATAATCAATCTTTAAACACATGAAAGATTTAAAAGAACGCTACATCTTAGGACAAAACCCAGCAACCCTTTATCAAGCTGCAAAACGACACTTAAACAACAGTTAAAGCAAATTTTCGGGGTAATCCCATTTATCAAGCTACAAAACGACACTTAAACGACAGTTAAACGGTGAAAGACGATGAAAAATGAGACGATGCAGAACCAAAGCATTCCTCATGCTTTTGGTTGAGCTATGTTGTTTTCGTGTCCAGCGCTCGGAAGAATGCTTGTATGGGGAGACAACTCAATGCATTCAACAAAGGCTATCAACAGAACCTGACGAAGAGTGAACTCGCCGACCGTCTCCACACACAAATAACACCTCGAATGGCAGGCTGTCACGGGGACATGACCTTCACCTTTTTGTCCTAGCTACAGTCAGGTGCCATATTGAAATTATACAAACTAAAGACTCGTCGTTCCTTTCTGTAGGCTACAGAAATCTGCCTCCTCCTTGAAGCAGAGGGCAAAAATTATTAGGCATACGTGCTGAGGAAGCCATTTCCGTGAAAGGCTCGTCCCGCAATGCTCCTCGAAACTGAAAAAGAACTGTGCACACCATTCACGAATAGCTGATACTTTATCCTGCAAAAGGTATTGTCTTTCACACTCCAGGTGGAACACACCATACCAGCATTACGTACGTTACTGAACCGACTTTCAGTTATATAAATAAACACAATAAACACATGGTATGTCGACTAACTTGAATTCCCCCTTTTCGTCGATCGGTTAGAAATACTTTAAAACTGGAGTTCTGGAAGATCCAAAATGCAAGAAGGGTTAAAAAGAAGAAATGTTTTAGAACTCTAGCAGTCATTCTTGTATCAGAATTTGTTAAGTTCTGGAAGCCCGACGACACCATCTTGTCTCGGCTAGATTCTCAGTTCTGTCCACGTGCCTACAGCAGTCTTCAACTCACATCAGGTGCTTTTCTGCAATATTTATAGTCGTCTCTCATTGGCCGGCTACAAAACACAAACAGTTAATAAGGCCTTAATTGGCCAACAAAAGTTTGTTATCCAGCAGATATCCTTTGAACGAAACAAGCTGAGCTAGAATCAGGTAAGTGTCTACTTTATATCCTACTTTTGATCCGAAGATCATTCTCCTGTCAGGCTTCTGTAACTTGAAACAATCTCGCCCCTTTCTTCCCTGTCGGCCACTCTGAAACATATTCCTCATTCGAATCACAGTTAAAAACTCATTTATTCTCTGAAGCTTTTCAGTAATCCTTAATTGTTTGAGGTTTTTGAGAGAGGCGCTCCTGGTTGGTATATATCTCGTCTTTGTCAATGTCTGAAACTACTGTGTGTCCGAGCCGAGTTTTACGTTTTTTAATCGTCATCTCTTTGTTTGTTTGTTGTTGTTTTTCGGGAGGGAGGTGGGAGTGGGGGCGGTGGAGGGGGGTGGGGGAATATTACACTCAGGAATTCTTTTGAAGCTATGTTTGGCGCACTTCCTGATAAAACCTTCCCTTTTTAGCTCTGATGAGCACATTTACGACCGTCGAATGCATCTCTCGGTCCCAGATATGACTACATCTCGTTCATTATCTAAGCGACTGAAGCGTGGAAAAGGCACGCGCATCGCAATTTTTGTTGTATGTGTATGTGTATGCACCTGACCTGGAGAACAGAAGAAAACGGCGATGTGCTAAAAGTTTCTGCGCTTTGGTCGTTCACATGATGGAATAAACATATATGTAGGATCAAGAAACGCATTCAACGGTCATAAATGTGTTCATCGGAGCCAAAAAGGAGCGCGTTCAATCACGAACAGCGCCAAAAAATGGCGTCGGAAGAATTCCTGAGTGTTTGGGGTACCAGTGTAAAGAATATTCAGTAAGAAGAGGTGAAACCAGTAGTGATATAGAGGAAATTTATGGTAACAGCTCCATTCGGTGTAACTCACACAGCGTACAAATAGCAATCCCTTCTGTGCGTATTTGAAAACAGGATCCAGTGTTGGATACAAGGGGCGCAGAAATTGTGATCCTCTCTGGTCAGAATCCGTATAAACGTTTCTATTTGTTTTTAAGCCTGGAGTAGGTCAGAATGGAGCTTTGCATGCTTCATCTGTTGCCAGATATTCTGTCTTTCGCATTACTAACTCCTCGTTTCCTTCAACTTCATTTTCCCAGTTCTCTTAAACACGAAAAGATGTGTGCCATGGTATGTGACTGAGAATTTTGACTTGCAAGTGGATTTAATTAAATATGTGTTTTTGTTGTTGGGGGTGGGGGGGGGGGGGGGGGGGGTGCTATAGTATTCATTATTTTAATCAGTCAGTGTTTTTATTTTTAGTTTGTTCGTAACAAGGTGATATTAGCCCCCCCCCCCTCCCCCTCCCCCCCCCCCCCCCTCCCACGCCTCCCACACACCCCTCATTATATATATATATATATATTTAAATTTTAGTGTACATATTAGTAAGTTAATCTGTTA
>JABMCL010000522.1:535000-540000 GCA_018857735.1 Alviniconcha marisindica | reverse complement strand
GTACTTGGTACCACTACCCTTGTGGCCTTAACGAAACACCATGTACACTGGTAGTACTTGGTACCACTGCTCTTGTAGCCTTACTGAAACACCACGTACACTGGTAGTACTTGGTACCACTGCTCTTGTGGCCTTACTGAAACACAACGTACACTGGTAGTACTTGGTACCACTGCTCTTGTGGCCTTACTGAAACACCACGTACACTGGTAGTACTTGGTACCACTGTTCTTGTAGCCTTACTGAAACACCACTACTCTTGTGGTGTTAATGAAACACCACGTACACTGGTAGTACTTGGTACCACTGCTCTTGTGGCCTTACTGAAACACCACTACTCTTGTGGCCTTACTGAAACACCACATACACTGGTAGTACTTGGTACCACTGCTCTTGTGGCCTTACTGAAACACCACTACTCTCGTGGCCTTACTGAAACACCACGTACACTGGTAGTACTTGGTACCACTGCTCTTGTGGCCTTACTGAAACATCACGTACACTGGTAGTACTTGGTACCACTGCTCTTGTGGCCTTACTGAAACACCACTACTCTTGTGGCCTTACTGAAACACCACATACACTGGTAGTACTGACTTGGTATTGACTTGGTACCACTACTCTTCTGGCCTTATTGAAACACCACGTACTCTGGCAATACTTGGTACCACTACTCTTGTGACCTTACTGAAACACCACGTACACTGGTAGTACTTGGTACCACTACTCTTGTGGCCTTACTGAAACACCACGTACTCTGTGCTACTTGGTACCACTACTCTTGTGGCCTTACTGAAACACACTACTCTTGTGGCCTTACTGAAACACACGTACTCTGGTAGTTACTTGGTACCACTACTCTTGTGGCCTTACTGAAACACTACGTACTCTGGTAGAACTTGGTACCACTGCTCTTGTGGCCTTACTGAAACACCACGTACTACTGGTAGTACTTGGTACCACTACTTTGTGGCCTTACTGAAACACTACGTACTCTGGTAGAACTTGGTACCACTGCTCTTGTGGCCTTACTGAAACACCACTACTGACTGGCTGTGGCCTTACTGAAACACCTACGTACTCTGGTAGAACTTGGTACCACTACTCTTGTGGCCTTACTGAAACACTCTACTCTACTCTCTGTGGCCTTACTCCTCCTCTCCATTTCTATTAAACTAACGTACTCTGTCTGTACCCTGTGTGCTTACTCTACTTGTGCTTGGGGTCTCTCTCTCTTCTCTCTCTCTCTCTCTCTCTCTCTCTCTCTCTCTCTCTCTCTCTATATATATATATATATATATATATATATATATATATATAGAGAAGAGAGAGAGAGAGGAGGAGAGAGAGAGAGAGGAGAGAGAGAGAGAGAGAGAGAGAGAGAGAGAGAGAGAGAGAGAGAGAGAGAGAGAGAGAGACCCCCCCACACACACACAGCAGACAGACAGACACACAGGCGGACACAGACAGAGCCATTCATTAACCCGACGTTTCTCAATGACAATGGTGTCAGTTGACAATGACACTCTCCCGTGGCTGACCTTTTGTTGCTCGACTGTGATTGTTGCTGTCAGTTGACATAGCCCACTGACCGAATTATTTGGTGGGGGGAGCGGAAAGTGCAAGCAAGATAGAGGTATGAGTTGGATAGGGGTTTGCGCTGACTTCATTAATATTCATTTCACAGGAAGATGAAATCAGTGCGTAGAGGAGAGCATGAGCACATCCACTGATGGGCGATGAGCGTCTGTTACAAGCTTCCGCTATGCTGTTTTTGAACATTTTTGACCTGAATTAATACCATTTTTTATGAGACTATGAAATATTCTGGTAGGAGACTTGATTGATTGACGAAGCCCAGAAACGTAAACGTCACATGCCACACACACGCATACACACGCCCGCACGCCCGCACGCACGCACGCACGCACGCACGCACGCACACACACACACACACACACACACACACACACACACACACACACACACACACACACACACACACACACACACACACACACACACACACACACACACACACACACACACACCACCCTACCATCCACATCTCCATCTCTCAGACACACACACACACACACACACACCACACACTCTCTCTCTCTCTCTCTCTCTCTCTCTCCTCTCTCTCGCCCCCTTCTCTCCTCTCTCTCTCTCTCTCTCTCTCTCATCCTCACACACACCCACACACACACACACACACACACACACCACACACACCACTCTCTCTCTCTCTCTCTCTCTCACACGCACTCTCTCTCTCTCTCTCTCTCTCTCTCTCTCTCTCTCTCTCTCTCTCTCCTCTCTCTCTCTCTCTCTCTCTCTCTCTCTCTCTTGTCCTCTCTGTCCTTGTCTCTGTTGTCTCTGTGTGCTGTCTGTGCTGTCTTCTGTCTGTCTGTCCTGTCTGCTCTGTTCTGTCTCTGTCTGTCTGTCTGTCTGTCTGTTCTGTCTCTGTCTGTCTGTCTGTCTGTCTGTCTGTCTGTCTGTCTGTCTGTCTCTCTGTCTCTCTCTCTCTCTCTCTCTCTCTCTCTCTAATCAAACACACACACACACACACACACACACACACACACACACACACACACACACACACACACACACACACACACACACACACACACACACACACACACAACACACACAGTATTTATAATAGTAAATTCATATGAGCGCTTGTGTAGAATCACTAAACAAAGGAGTTAATTAAATGTCACCAATTCAGGTCCCTGTTGTTGTGTTTGTGTGTGGTCTTTCGAGCGCTAATTAATTACGCTGTCTTGAATGTAGGCTATATTCCTAACTAACCAGATAAGATACGAATACGTTTTATTCGTGCCAAATGATATTAATATTTACACAATGACTGGAAAAGTAAAGTGGGACGGTTTTTATTCCTTTATGCACACATTCACACTTCTCCGTACACTCTAAATATTCAAGCACGCGAAACTAAAAACGAACACACACCAAACACTTTATAAATATAATCATGATTGCTTTAGCTTGGTTTGTCGTACGAGGACAAGGAAACACCTTGCTTTTCGCAGTCATGCTCGGGCAAACTAACATGCTGCTTTGTCATGTCCTGACGTACAAACACGTTGTTGTGTCACACCTGGACAGACAAACAAAACTCGTTGCTGTAGTGTCACGTGATTGGACATACGAAACTCGTTGTCGTAGTGTCACGTGACTGGACATACAAACCCGTTGCTGCATCAGGTTTGGATAGGCAAAACTCGTTGTAGTGTCACGTGATTGGACAGACGAACTCGTTGCTGCATTAGACCTGGACAGGCAAACAAAACTCGCCGATGCAGTGTCACGTGATTGGACATACACATTCGTTGCTGTGTTAGGCCCAGACAGACAGACAAAATTGGTTGCTTTGTCACGTGATTGGGTGTACTAACTCGTTGCTGTTTCATACTGGACAGACAAACAAAACTCGTTTGTTTGTCACGTGATTTGACATATAATCTTGCTGTAGTATCACACCTGGACAGACAAGTAAAACTGGTTGCTGTGTCACGTGATTGGACATATAAAGTTGTTGCAGTATCACAATTGGGCAGTGAGTAAGTAAACATGGTGCTTAACGTCCACAGAAACCACAAGGCTTATTAGGGCCGGGGAGAAGGGGGAGGGAGTATGGAGGTGGGGGGGAAGAGGGAGATTATATACCTATCGCTACACTGTCACCACCAGAAAGACTCATGCATTAAGATGGGCAGCGATGAGAGCCATTTTAATGGTTCATTAACTGTGAGGGACGGAGTCAGAAGAGAGTGTCCACAGACCACAACTTTTGAGGAGAAAGGAGAGCCGAAGCGGATACGAACCGAGGTCCCTCTGCTTACCAGCCCAATGCCTTACCGCTAGGTCAAACCGGCTCGCAAAGTCGGACTGACAAACAAGACTCGTTGCTTTGTCACCTACACTCGTCGCTTTGCCACGTGATTCGACATACGCACCTGCAAGGTTTGGCAATACCAAGCCTCATTATTTGATTTCCTTGACACATAGACACATAACCCCACTTTAGATAGCTTGGGCCTTTAAGTCAGCCAACTCGCGTGCGCACGTAAATTATAGAGAGACGATGACTGGAGCACGTGCAATTAGCCATGAGGCGGTGGAAGAGACAAGGGAGGTTATCGGAGGCGACGGGGTGTGTGAAGGCGTGCGCTGGCGCTAGTTTACAAACTCCACGGCTTCATTGATACACCTCGCTACGCCCTCTCTTACGGCCTTACTCGGCAACAGACTGACTGCGTTCAAGCCACACGGTGCCCGCGGCCCCATCACCTTGTAACTCAGTAACGACACGGAATGCTGATGCAGTAACAACTTGTCATATATATATATATATATATATGATTTTGATCTTGCAGATATCCCTGTGTAGTCCCCAACAAAGGCCCCAGTGGGGGCGAACATTTGGACATACCTTCTCCTTTTTTCATCTCATCTCATCGTCATCACTGAGTAAGCAAGTAACTTGGCGTTTTACGCCCAGTCAGCCAATACGGTTATATCAGGGAGAGCATCACATCGTCATCAACATCGTAAAAAATGTAACAAAACAACAACAACAACAAAACTTTAGAGGAGACTGGATTTACTTATCGGTTTCTCCATTGAACTGGCGAGGTTGCCGTAAACATGTAACAAATCAAAACAACAACAACAACAGCACTTTATCTGAGACTGGATTTACTTATCGGTTTTCTCCACAGAACTAGGGAGGGGCGCGTCAGCTCAAACTCCATCAGCTGCAGGCTGGCTAGTTATGGATAACTGGTCCATTCTTTACGCGGCTGTGTTTGCAAGAGTCCAGCTGGACCGTGTGTTCTTCCGAATGTGTGTATAATGAGTGCTATTGCCATTTGAATCGTTGAGTTATATATTTTGTGCGCTCAGTTTTCACTAGTAGCACTGCAATTTGAATTGACGCTAATGTTTGGTCATTTTACAGTTTT
>JABMCL010000522.1:527500-530000 GCA_018857735.1 Alviniconcha marisindica | reverse complement strand
CACACACACACACACACACACACACATTGTACAGACTGATAGGAGTGAAGGACAATGTGGCTTAACTGAAATATTCTGAGAAGAGAAATGTCTTGAGTTGCAGACGTAAAATAATATAACGTGGAACTGAGTGTATCGTACCACTTAACGTAACGTTCTTCTAGGCACTGGACAGGAAAACAACACAGCTCAGCCAAAAACAGATAAGTTATTTCGCTTCTCATCTCTTTCATCGTTTTTAACCGTTTAACTGATGATGATGAAAGATGCTTAATGTCCTCAGATGTCATTTGACATATTAGGGACAAGCTGAGACCAACGCCGAAGCACGGTTCAATAATTCTTTACGTCCACGGAAACCAGAAGGCTCGTCAAGTTAGGACGGACAGCTCAGGACGGCCACCTCGGCTCTCACACAGCTCCTGAACTGTGTGCCGTTTAACTGTTGTTTCAGTGTCGTTTTGTAGCTTGACAAAGGGGATTACCCCGTAAATTGCAGATTGTGTTTTTGTCCTAATAAAATTTATAGCTTCCTTTTGGACCTTTTATGTGTTTGGATCTTGTTTTAGGACGCTAGCAGTCATTCTTGTTTTAAGTCAGATTGTTTTATCTTTTTTATCAGCATAAATCTTGCTGAGTGTTCCCCATACTTGTTGTTTGTTAGATTTGTTTGCGATGTGCCACTAAAGTGTGCTTAAACCCAGAGCTGCATGGCAGGATTTCGTCATGGAAGATTCTGGCGATAGTGTCATTAGTCACTGTCTTAATGCTTTAAAATGGTTGTTTTCACACAATAACAAATTCACATGCACTGTGCCCCACGTCCCTCCTCCCTCCGCTCCCCCCCCCCCCCCCCCCCCCCCACACTCCACATCTCTTTCCTAACTTCCCTCTGTCATCCTGAGATGGCCATGTGTAGATTACAGAACGGTTTCCTCTGTCTCTGTCTGTGTCTCTGTCTCCGTCTCTCCGTCTGTCTGTCTCTGTCTGTCTGTCTCTGTCTCTGTGTCTCTGCCCCCCCCACCCTCTCTCTCTTTCTCTCATCCCCCCCCCCACCCTCCTTGCGTAATAAATATCCCCCTTCATGCCACGTGGAGTGTTCAGAAAAATGCTGGCATGGTAAGAACATTTTCATTTATCAAAGTTTAACTGGTGTTTGCTGTTGTTGTTTTTGCTTTGAAGAAGGGGCCTACCCCGAAAATTTGCAACTGTTTTGAATTGACATTAACGTTCTTTCTAGCCGTTTGTGTACCTGGTATGCTTCAAGATCAATTTTCTTTCTTAGGATAACGAAGGACGGTTATCAAACTCAGTTATCAATGCTTCTATGCCTGATCTTTCGTTTGTCAGACTGCCGCTAGTCAAAGGCAATACTGCCGAAAATGTGGATATCAGTTTGTCCAGATATTTTGCCAGCGCCTATACTTGACGATTTTGTGTGTACTTGGTTCTTTCTTCTTCTAACGATCGCACTTCCTTCTGTTTCAGACTGGCTCCAAGGAACAGTAACTCTACCATAGACGCAACCCCAGTGATTACTCTGATTAAACGCTTATTCAGGTTAAACCTAAATATTATAATAATACGAATGATAACAACACTAATAATACAAATAATAGAATATTAATGGCGCCTCGTCTCGTAGGACACGGACACACACACGCACACGCACACGCACACACACACACACACACACACACACACACACACACACACACACACACACACACACACACAGCATCGAAACGAGGGGATTGGCAGGGCTGTGGAAAACAGTTTAGAAATAATTATTAAACAGGTGCGTCTTGAGGGCGGCTTTGAAAGAGGTGGCGGAGTGTTTGAGGCAAATTGTTCCAGACAGATGGGCCAGGATAAGAAAAAGATCTTTCACCAAATGTTTTTGTGTTTACACGGGGGGTGACAAAGGTTCGTGTGTCAGATGCAGATCGTAACTGTCTTGCTGGGGTATAAGGTTGAAGGAGATCGGACAGATACTCAGGGGCTGTTCCTGAGATGGAATTGAAACAGATAGTTGAAATTTTGTACTGAATGCGATGTGTTACTGGTAGCCAATGCATAGTTTGAAGAATAGGATGGATGTGGTCAGATTTCTTAGCTTTACACACAAGCCTTGCTGCTGCATTCTGAACTTTTTGAAGTTTGTCTAGTAAGTACTGAGAGCAACCTGAAAGTAAAGAGTTACAGTAGTCTAAGCGAGAGAGGACAAGAGAGCATACAAGAACTCAAAGACTTTATTTTACAAGGATTGTAGTTTAGGTTCAGTCAAAAACCTGTCTTTCAACTGGTCCTTGTTAAATAATGATGAATAGATATCAAATTACACTCTCCCCATCCTGGCGAGAGAGAGAGAGAGAGAGAGAGAGAGAGAGAGAGAGAGAGAGAGAGAGAGAGAGAGAGAGAGACGCAACAGATTCAATGTCTCTCTCTCTCTCTCTCTCTCTCTCTCTCTCTCTCTCTCTCTCTCTCTCTCTCTCTCTCT
>JABMCL010000522.1:512500-517500 GCA_018857735.1 Alviniconcha marisindica | reverse complement strand
TGGTGTTTTACGCCCAGTCAACCAGAGAGAGAGAGAGAGAGAGAGAGAGAGAGAGAGAGAGAGAGAGAGAGACAGACAGACAGACAGACAGACAGACAGACAGACAGACAGACAGACAGACAGACAGACAGACAGACAGACAGACAGACAGACAGACAGACAGACAGACAGACAGACAGAGACAGAGACAGAGAGAGAGGCGGTATGGTGTGTGAATACTAAACATTAACCTTAAGCCAGTTCATAACGAATGTTTACTCTGCATCTCAAAATCAGTGTCTAAAGCGTACTTGGAAAGAATATACAAACTGGATACTGGTAAAGTATTCTTTTATATTTTTCCTATTTCTTAAAATGAAATTATACCTGCTTTGCGCAATGAACAGGGGATGGACCACACTTCTGATGCGTATGGACCAAATTATTACAAAGTACGAGTATTTCTATAACCGTAATGGTTAACTGGGCGCAAAACACAAACTTGCTTACTTACTTACTTACCTTCCTGAAAAACGATAACGATATAACAAACAAGAACAACAATAACAACAACAAAGGCATGTTCATGTGAAGAAATGTACACAAATAACACTTGTTGTGTCAGTATGTCTGGAAAAAAAAGAAAAAAGAAACTAATCTGTGAAGTTTAAGCGTTCTGTTAGTTTTAGACACACGATTACAACCTCGACATAATAATTTGTTATTGCGCTACACGATATTGCACTGCGTGATGCGCGGCTTCCAAAATTAATGTGTTCTCTTATTTCTTTGCTAGCGTTCCTCAGATAAAACCCGGAGCTTCATCGAGTGCTGGAAAAGAAGGACGTGGCCTGCGCAATTTTTTAAAAGAATTTTTTGCCTCCAAGAATTCGGATGTGTCCGCAAATCGGGCCGTTTTTTATCGTCGTAAAAGCAACTCTCCCACATTCTTTGGTAAAAGCACAACTAGCCTTTTCCCAACTTCCTCCGCGCGCAGCCCTGTTGTCAGTGAGACCCGCGTAACTAAACTCCAGTTTAAAGCGGCCCTGTGGCCACATCAAAAGACTCCGTCATGGCATAAGGCCCCACCATCTTCCCCTTTTCTCCACTTTTATTTCCATTTTCTTGGTCCTTGCTTGTTTGCACGTTAAACGTGAAACAGTGTACTGACCACTAAACAAATACAAACAGAAAAACAACAAAATGAAAAACAAAAACGGAACGTTTTCATCAAATTGTATCTGAACTACGTCATTGCTTACGGGCTGAAAGGCCCCTTGAAATAAGTTGCTGATGGAAATTCTCTGTCTGTCTGTCTGTCTGTCTGTCTGTCTGTCTGTCTGTCTGTCTGTCTGTCTGTCTGTCTGTCTCTCTCTTCTCTCTCTCTCTCTCTCTCTCTCTCTCTCTCTCTCTCTCCGAAATAATTTGTTTTATTTAATTGTTACTGTGTTTTTATTTGTTCTTCTTTGCCTGGCGACAGGAGGAGGGGGTGGGTGAGGGGTTGGTGTGTGTGGTGGGGGGGGGGGGAGGAGCGATATCTCAATATCTAGCAGGATAGACTAATTTATAAAATCACCCTGCTGTCATTCCTTACAGCCGTTTTTTCAATACATGTGCTGAGCAAACAAGCATCCCCGTCCCCTTTTCGTCCGTCCCGACGAACGGAGAACAAAACAAAAAAATGTACGCGAACGTTGAACAGGAAGGTCCCGTAACCCCCCACCCCCACCCGCACCCCCACCCCCACCCATCCCCTCCCCAGCCGACCCCATCCACAGCTTCACCTGCGTGCGAGGAGTTAAGACAGAAGATTACAAGTTCATGTCTTCTGCCGCCGCAAGCTGTAGAATGGGCAGTAAAGTCGAGACTTAAACGCTGTGCTGAACTATTCTCGAAACTTTTAATGTCCAACATAAAACCTTATGAGGCGATTGCACCTGGGCCGGGCTGGTTTGTACTTAATGGTGCCGTCTCCTGTTCGCGGCGTCAGTGGATTTGCCTTTGAGCTCATTGCAAACAGGGTTGTGACTCGTTAAAAGAAACGCACTGAAAGAAACTCTGGCATGACAAAGTGACACAAAGTGACAAAGTGACACGGGAAAGGAAATACTGATGTATATGGATACAAAGTATCGATCTCGCGATGCAGACTAATTTCGAGCGAAATGACAGAAAGTGATGATGTTCAAATGACTTCTTGCTGAACACACAGCGACATCTAGCTGCATGAATGCCGTATTGTCGAGATCAGGACCCGTAATGATCAGTGAAGAGTAAATAGCCCCCTTAATCGCGTTTATCTTCCAAATGGTGACGACACTGACAAAAATCGGTATATGTGAAGTACACATGGGGCTATGCGACTGGCCGGCCTAATCGCGTTTGAAGTCAATGACTCATTTTTCGACGTTTAAGCAGCCTAAACACTGTATAAAAACAGCGGCTCTTATGCTGCCGTTACCAACAAAGGTTACAGCTGACTAGAAAACGAACACTTGCACTGACGGACGCCGTCTCACGAACCACTGAAGACCACAAATTATTCAATAAAATTTGGATTCATGCATCAAGACGCACCATAATTAATACAGAGGGCGAAGAGGAGACAGGGAAATCTCGAATGGGGACGGGTCAATGGGTCACTAACATCTGCTACAGTTTCAAAGAACTTTGAACCTGAACTGTTGTTCACGCGACGTCACGCGCCTTGCATTATTGGTAAAATAAGGGACATTTCCGATCTAAAAATAAACATAAGCCAATAGCTGTTTCTACGGCTGTTGACGACTCGCGCATGTGGAAGGAGAGCGGGACCTACGGGATTCTTTAGCAAGTTGGATAAAGGAGTATCCGTCTTTAATCAAGTAAGTAAACATGGTACTTAACGTCCAGAGAAACCATAGGGCTTATTAGGGACGGGGAGAAGGGGGGGAAAGGGGGTATGGAGGTGGGGGGAGAGGAAGATTATATACCTATCGCTACACTGTCACCACCAGAATCATTCCTGCATTAAGATGGGCAGCGGTGAGAGCCATTTTAATGCTTCAGTAGGAAGTGATGGACAAAGTCACAAGACTGTCCACAAACACAACCTTTTTGAAGAGAAAGGAGAGCCGAAGCGTATCAAACCGAGGTTCTTCCGCTTACCAGCCTAACGCCTTAACGCTAGGCCAAACCGGCTCACGTCTTTAACCTTGTTTGTTCGTCATACTTATTGGCCCAGAGAAATATTCATAGCCGTCTTGGCCTAACGGTAAGGCATGAGGCTGGCAAGCAGAAAGCCCTCTTTTGCATTCCGCTTTGGCTATTCTCTCTCTGTCTCTCTCTCTGTCTCTCTCTGTCTCTCTGTCTCTCTGTCTCTCTCTCCTCTCCTCTTCGTCTCTGTCTGTCTGTCTGTCTTCTGTCTGTCTGTCTGCTGCTCTCTGTCTTCTCGTCTCTGTCTCTGTCTCTCTCTGTCTGCTGCTGTCTGTCTGTCTGTCTGTCTCTGTCTGTCTGTCTTCTGCTGTCTGTCTCTCTCTCTCTCTCTCTCTCTCTCTCTCCTCTCTCTTCTCTCTCTCTCTCTCTCTCTCTCTCTCTCTCTCTCTCTCTCTCTCTCTCTCTCTCTCTCTCTCTCTCTTCAAACGGTGTCTGTGGACACTGTCTTATGACTTTATTCCTTACAATGAATGAAACATTAAAATGGCTCTCATCGCTGCCCATCTTAATGTAGCAGTTATTCTGGTAGTGACAGTGTAGTGTAGGTCTAGTCTCCCTCTTTCTCCACCTCCTGATAGTTCTGCCACCGCCAGCACACAGAGATTACACAAATATTTCAAAAATCTTTGTGCTAGGGCGTTTCCTCTATTAGACGTGTCACAGATCACCCAAATATTGCCTTTCACGTTTACCAAGAGCGAGAGCAAAATCATCTCCACCCCCCCCCCCCCCCCTCCTCCTCTCTCTCTCTTCTCTAAGCCTTTTGTTGTTTACTCCGGCCTCATCGTCGGAGTTTGGTAGAAGTGATGACAACGCAAAATGGCTGTGAGACAGATTGGCTGGTGTGGAGTGTTTGGTTCGAGGCCCGTCATGTGAACGCCTGCCAGCGTTTAGTGACAGAAGCTTGGCCGCCTGGCTGGGGTGAGCGGGAGACGAGTTGGACTCCCGCCATCAAAACCTGACCTGTTGGTCCAAATCCTCTCGTGCCGGGGTACTGCGGAAGCAAAACTGAATGAAGGTCTCTTCTGCTGGAGACCAGAGTGCTATCAGAGGTCTCCTCTGCTAGCACTA
Organism: Alviniconcha marisindica; assembly: GCA_018857735.1. Lineage (NCBI taxonomy): Eukaryota > Metazoa > Mollusca > Gastropoda > Provannidae > Alviniconcha > Alviniconcha marisindica. The sequence continues at coordinate 513,255 of JABMCL010000522.1, read as the reverse complement.
TCAGAGTTATCCTCTTCTGGTAGTCCAGAGTGCCATCAGAGGTCTCCTCTCCTAGTACTGCCAGGGTTCTCTTCTGCTGGGAGTCCAGAGTGCTATGAGAAGTCTCCTCTGCTAGTACTATCAGAACTATCCTCTCTTGGTAGTCCAGTGTAGTATTAGAGGTCTCCTCTCCTAGTACTGACTATCAGAACTATCCTCTCCTGGTTGTCCAGAGTGCTATCAGAGGTCTTCTCTGTTCGTACTATCAGAGTTATCCTCTCCTGGTAGTCCAGAGTGCCATCAGAGGTCTCCTCTCCTAGTATTGCCAGGGTTCTCTTCTGCTGGGAGTCCAGAGTGCTATGAGAAGTCTCCTCTGCTAGTACTATCAGAACTATCCTCTCTTGGTAGTCCAGTGTAGTATCAGAGGTCTCCTCTCCTAGTACTGACTATTAGAACTATCCTTTCCTGGTAGTCCAGTGTAGTATCAGAGGTCTCCTCTGCTAGTACTATCAGAACTATCCTTTCCTGGTAGTCCAGAGTAATATCAGAGGTCTCCTCTGCTAGTACTATCAGAGTTATCCTCTGCTGGAGTCCAGAGTGCCATCAGAGGTCTCCTTTGCTAGCACTATCAGAACTATCCTCTCCTGGTGTTACAATGTACTATCGGAGGTCTCCTCTGCTAGTACTGTCAGAATTATCCTTGGAGAGAGTCCACAGTACTGCCAGAGCTATCATCTGCTGGGAGCCCAGAGTACTATCAGAGGTCTCCTGTGTTA